>CM060281.1:665482-735482 GCA_030684275.1 Acipenser oxyrinchus oxyrinchus | reverse complement strand
ATATATATATATATATATATATATATATATATATATATATATATATATATATATATATATATATATATATATATATATATATATATATATATATATATTGCAGTGCGTTTTGTTTTTCTGCCGCTTCGTAACCCTTCGCATTTGGTTTGATCACAGTAGCCTGTCCGTATTCATTTTGAACTGTATAGTTTCGCTGAGATCCGGACCTTCAATTTGAATTGAAGAACAACCGATCCGTCCCATTGCAGTGCGCTTGGAAACCACAGCGCACCGTTTTCAGCAACCGCGTTTGCTTGCATATTTAGGCGAGGTATTTGCAATGTGCTTGTTTATTGTAATACTGCTATTTCGATCAGGAAATGACACTCGGATGAAGCCACTGGGTTTTTCAAGGACGCACACGGGGAGTTCTCAAACCCAGTGAAGCTGTACGCGACACAAACTGGTCGTGTTTAACTCGCAAAATGTATCGATGGAACTCAGACCCAAACTGTCTTTCGGCTCGGCACGCTTTTAAGTAATAAAGTCAAATGCATTGACAAAGTGGAGATTTAATCTGGCATTATTCTTATGGTAAACATTATAATTTTTCAAATCTCACGCAAATCTCTGGTCGTTTGTGTGTATACGACTATGGAATATATTATTATTATTATTATTATTATTATTATTATTATTATTATTATTACTGGTATATGTACAAAGTTTTCCCTTGTTCGTAAATAAACTATAATCTGACTAAATTCCAGCACAAATAAACGACACTAATAATACAATAATTTTTTTTATTTAAATCAATATATATATATATATATATATATATATATATATATATATATATATATATATATATATATATATATATATATATATGATTTAAAAATATGATTATATATATATATATATATATATATATATATATATATATATATATATATATATATATATATAGATAGATAGATAGATAGATTGCGTAACTGTTGCGTAGGTTACAAGAACAAACCTTGCATTGTTTCATTTGATTTTTCTAGTTCAGCAGCATGTAAAATTGTGGCTGCAAAAATAATACCCAGTACTTTTTTTTTTTTTTCTTGCGTGTATTGTTAATTGTGTATGAACCTCTTTTAAACGTGCAGAAAGAAAAAAAAAGCACTTTGAATGCCTTAAAATTGCAGCATTGATCCAACCCAGGCTGTAATGCAGTCACAATTGTCTTGGGGGGGTAAGCGGGGGCGGCAGCGACAATCACATTAGCGTCAAATTAATTCCCGGCGTATGAATGGGAACAGAGCGTCTATTGGGACTCTGGCGACCACAGTTTCAGTGACTGGGCGTGTGTACAGCACCGGAACGCGGCAGGTTTCACGATGGGGGAATCCCCGAGAAGCGACATGCCCGGGCTTGGAACGGCTTGCCAAACGACACGACTGTGGGGGCGACCGGAAGAAACGTGTAGCCCTCGCGCGCAATAAGGCGCGTCCCTTTTAGGAGAATGTACACCAACCGGAGAGTCAGCCTGGTCGTGTAGAATAAAGAGCACAGACGCGTGTAGTAAATGCATAGCACAACCACGGAAAGAAAAAGAAAAAACGAGGTAAACTCAAAAAAAAAAAAAAGTGCCATGCAGATTTACCCAGCATTTCTTACAAGTTTGATTTTATTATTTGTTTATTTAGCAGACGCCTTTATCCAAGGTGACTTACAGAGACTAGGGTGTGTGAACTATGCATCAGCTGCAGAGTCACTTACAACTACATCTCACGCGAAAGACGGAGCACAAGGAGGTGAAGTGACTTGTTCAGGGTTACACAATGAGTCAGTGGCTGAGGTGGGATTTGAACCGGGGACCTTCTGGTTACAAGCCCTTTTCTTTAACCACTGGACCACACAGCCTCCTTATTTGACTGTTGGTCTGTATCTTAGTTGTGTAGCGGTACTTTCCCCTGTCTGCTCCTGAGTGGAAACCCCCCTATGATGCAGTTTCGCAGCTGGGGTGGATTGAGGGGTGGGGGTGGGGGTCACACTTCCGCCCTGGGGAAAAACTCATCCTCAGTCAGCCAGCCGGGGTCTTTGTTTGAAAAACGAGTCAGGAGTAATGCGACCCCAAAAAGGATTTGTGAAAAAAAAGTGCTTTACCAGACCTCTCTGTGTTTTACAATGCTTCCCTATGCTTTACCATACCTCTCTGTGCTTTACAATGCTTCCCTATGCTTTACCAGACCTCTCTGTGCTTTACAATGCTTCCCTATGCTTTACCATCCCTCTCTGTGCTTTACAATGCTTCCCTATGCTTTACCAGACCTCTCTGTGCTTTACAATGCTTCCCTATGCTTTACCAGACCTCTCTGTGCTTTACAATGCTTCCCTATGCTTTACCAGACCTCTCTGTGCTTTACAATGCTTCCCTATGCTTTACCAGACCTCTCTGTGCTTTACAATGCTTCCCTATGCTTTCCAACCTCTCTGTGCTTTACATGCTTCCCTATGCTTTACCAGACCTCTGTGCTTTACAATGCTTCCCTATGCTTTACCAGACCTCTGTGCTTTACAATGCTTCCCTATGCTTTACCAGACCTCTCTGTGCTTTACAATGCTTCCCTATGCTTTACCAGACCTCTCTGTGCTTTACAATGCTTCCCTATGCTTTACCAGACCTCTCTGTGCTTTACAATGCTTCCCTATGCTTTACCATACCTCTCTGTCCTTTACAATGCTTCCCTATGCTTTACCAGACCTCTCTGTGCTTTACAATGCTTCCCTGTGCTTTACCAGACCTCTCTGTGCTTTACAATGCTTCCCTATGCTTTACCACACCTCTCTGTGCTTTACAATGCTTCCCTATGCTTTACCAGACCTCTCTGTGCTTCACAGTGCTTGCCTATGCTTTACCATGCTTTCCCTATGCTTTATTAAACATTGACAGGCTTTTACTATGAGAAACTTTTATAAGGATCATTAAGGGGTTCCAAATAACAAGTCAATGGACGACCAATTCAGGATCTCTGAGAGAATCCGATTCCGGGACTGTCGGGAGATATGTGTGTCTGTCCGTTCACCTGTCCGTCTGTGTGTCACACTCACATTTCTGCGGATAAGTGTTTCCGTGGGCTCTGTGGCTGCTCATTCTTGTGCTGTGAAGTCAATGCTGAAGGTTAATCAAGCAGAAAGTGAACACAGTGGAGTTGAGCTAGTGCTGAGGTAGTAGCGATGACCTCACCAGTTATAAACTCACACAGTCAGGAAGTTGCTGCCTCTATTCAAAGGGCTGTTGGTGTTGCATCAAGCCAATCACCAACGATTTTCCTTAGCCCTGTACCTCTGCTGTGATAAGCAAACCCAGCCAAAACAGACAGCTTCAGAGTCTGGTCAAGGTCAAGTCTATGTATATGTATAATATATAGCAATACACCCTGATATCGATGTGATCCAGCCCTCTGAAATGTCTTTATAATATATAGCATTAGACCCTGATAGTGATGCGATCCAGCCCTCTGAAATGTCTTTATAATATATAGCACTAGACCCTGATATTGATGCGATCCAGCCCTCTGAAATGTCTTTATAATATACAGCACTAGACCCTGATACTGATGAGGCAGGGAATGCTTCATTTTTTTTGCCCGAGAAGTATAATTGTGGTCAGGGGGAAAGTCAAACTCAAGTATTTTTCTGTTACATTATTAGTATTATTATTATAAAGTAAAAACATTGTGTTGCATGTTCAGTTTTTTTTTTTTTTAATTATTATTATTATTGTTGTGGTTTATAATATCACCTTGGTGGTTTCCTCTTGTCTGGCGCTCTCTGTTGAGTGTGTAAACAGTGCTGTGTGACTCACCACAGTGTGTTTACACTCTCCTGTCTAACGATTTTCCTGTCAGCTTCAGTCCTAGGGTGGGGTTGATTCCTGGTTCTCACTTACCAATTCCTTTTTACATTCACTTCCAGTTCCTTTTACGACTCACAGCTCGGGCCAAACGTTTTGCATCGCCTCGAATTTTAGGACTGAGACATAATTTTAAAATGCATGAACATAATTTCGATGTTTTATTTAACATCATGTAATGAAAGATATTGCAATAAAAGTCTACCGGAAGCC
Source organism: Acipenser oxyrinchus oxyrinchus (assembly GCA_030684275.1). Lineage (NCBI taxonomy): Eukaryota > Metazoa > Chordata > Actinopteri > Acipenseriformes > Acipenseridae > Acipenser > Acipenser oxyrinchus. The sequence goes on along the minus strand of CM060281.1, from coordinate 731,383 downwards.
CTAATAGCAGTACAGCATTTCATGTTGGATTTCGAAATCGTCCCATTTGTGTCCGTTTTTCGTCAGGTATCTGGAAAACTACAAAGCGTCGTGCAATTCAATCTGTTTTCGTAACATTATTCAGCTGGTTTCGTTTGACTTTAAGAAGCAAAATCAGTTCATTCTACAGGGTGATGCAAAACCTCACTGATCCACTTTCCTTTTTTTTCACTCAAAACCTCTGAAGTCAGCCTGCCTCTCTCTCTCTCTCTCTCTCTCTCTCTCTCTCTCTCTCTCTCTCTCTCTCTCTCCCACCCCCCTCCCCACTCTCCCTCACTTGTTTTTCTTTCTCAAGTTTACTTCTGCCTGGAAACAGGGCTGGTGCTGCAGCAGAGGGCAGCGATGCCATTGGTGGATGCTGGTGGATCACATCAGCAGCTCTGCCTGGTGATGAAGACCCTGCAGAGCAAGAGGCCGTGCATTGCTGAGTGCAGGTCCCTGTCACTCCCCATCAGTGCAGATCTACTTCCACCAGCACAACCGCACCTTGTTTTTGTAAAGATCAGGCAGTCAGAGAAACAGGAAAGTTTATCACCCTCCCCCCTGCCCCCCTCCCTTTTTTTTTTTTTGCACCAGGTTTATTTAATGCTGGGATGTTTTGCATCTAAATACACTTTTACCATGGGACACCTTGAGAAGGGGCTGGTTCATTATCTTCTCTGTGCTTCACTACACTTTGAGAAGGGGCTGGTTCATTATCTTCTCTGTGCTTCACTACACTTTGAGAAGGGGCTGGTTCATTATCTTCTCTGTGCTTCACTACACTTTGAGAAGGGGCTGGTTCATTATCTTCTCTGTGCTTCACTACACTTTGAGAAGGGGCTGGTTCATTATCTTCTCTGTGCTTCACTACACTTTGAGAAGGGGCTGGTTCACTCTCCTCTCTGTGCTTCACTACACTTTGAGAAGGGGCTGGTTCATTATCTTCTCTGTGCTTCACTACACTTTGAGAAGGGGCTGGTTCACTCTCCTCTCTGTGCTTCACTACACTTTGAGAAGGGGCTGGTTCATTATCTTCTCTGTGCTTCACTACACTTTGAGAAGGGGCTGGTTCACTCTCCTCTCTGTGCTTCACTACACTTTGAGAAGGGGCTGGTTCATTATCTTCTCTGTGCTTCACTACACTTTGAGAAGGGGCTGGTTCATTCTCTTCTCTGTGCTTCACTACACTTTGAGAAGGGGCTGGTTCATTCTCTTCTCTGTGCTTCACTACACTTTGAGAAGGGGCTGGTTCATTCTCTTCTCTGTGCTTCACTACACTTTGAGAAGGGGCTGGTTCATTATCTTCTCTGTGCTTCACTACACTTTGAGAAGGGGCTGGTTCATTCTCTTCTCTGTGCTTCACTACACTTTGAGAAGGGGCTGGTTCATTATCTTCTCTGTGCTTCACTACACTTTGAGAAGGGGCTGGTTCATTCTCTTCTCTGTGCTTCACTACACTTTGAGAAGGGGCTGGTTCATTCTCTTCTCTGTGCTTCACTACACTTTGAGAAGGGGCTGGTTCATTCTCTTCTCTGTGCTTCACTACACTTTGAGAAGGGGCTGGTTCATTCTCTTCTCTGTGCTTCACTACACTTTGAGAAGGGGCTGGTTCATTCTCTTCTCTGTGCTTCACTACACTTTGAGAAGGGGCTGGTTCATTCTCTTCTCTGTGCTTCACTACACTTTGAGAAGGGGCTGGTTCATTCTCTTCTCTGTGCTTCACTACACTTTGAGAAGGGGCTGGTTCATTCTCTTCTCTGTGCTTCACTACACTTTGAGAAGGGGCTGGTTCATTCTCTTCTCTGTGCTTCACTACACTTTGAGAAGGGGCTGGTTCATTCTCTTCTCTGTGCTTCACTACACTTTGAGAAGGGGCTGGTTCATTCTCTTCTCTGTGCTTCACTACACTTTGAGAAGGGGCTGGTTCACTCTCTTCTCTGTGCTTCACTACACTTTGAGAAGGGGCTGGTTCATTCTCCTCTCTGTGCTTCACTACACTTTGAGAAGGGGCTGGTTCATTCTCTTCTCTGTGCTTCACTACACTTTGAGAAGGGGCTGGTTCACTCTCTTCTCTGTGCTTCACTACACTTTGAGAAGGGGCTGGTTCACTCTCCTCTCTGTGCTTCACTACACTTTGAGAAGGGGCTGGTTCATTCTCTTCTCTGTGCTTCACTACACTTTGAGAAGGGGCTGGTTCACTCTCCTCTCTGTGCTTCACTACACTTTGAGAAGGGGCTGGTTCATTATCTTCTCTGTGCTTCACTACACTTTGAGAAGGGGCTGGTTCACTCTCCTCTCTGTGCTTCACTACACTTTGAGAAGGGGCTGGTTCATTATCTTCTCTGTGCTTCACTACACTTTGAGAAGGGGCTGGTTCATTATCTTCTCTGTGCTTCACTACACTTTGAGAAGGGCTGGTTCATTCTCTTCTCTGTGCTTCACTACACTTTGAGAAGGGGCTGGTTCATTCTCTTCTCTGTGCTTCACTACACTTTGAGAAGGGGCTGGTTCATTATCTTCTCTGTGCTTCACTACACTTTGAGAAGGGGCTGGTTCATTCTCTTCTCTGTGCTTCACTACACTTTGAGAAGGGGCTGGTTCATTATCTTCACTGTGCTTCACTACACTTTGAGAAGGGGCTGGTTCATTATCTTCTCTGTGCTTCACTACACTTTGAGAAGGGGCTGGTTCATTCTCTTCTCTGTGCTTCACTACACTTTGAGAAGGGGCTGGTTCATTATCTTCTCTGTGCTTCACTACACTTTGAGAAGGGGCTGGTTCACTCTCCTCTCTGTGCTTCACTACACTTTGAGAAGGGGCTGGTTCATTATCTTCTCTGTGCTTCACTACACTTTGAGAAGGGGCTGGTTCATTATCTTCTCTGTGCTTCACTACACTTTGAGAAGGGGCTGGTTCATTATCTTCTCTGTGCTTCACTACACTTTGAGAAGGGGCTGGTTCATTATCTTCTCTGTGCTTCACTACACTTTGAGAAGGGGCTGGTTCACTCTCCTCTCTGTGCTTTGCCCTGCTTGTTGTGCTTTTGCTCTGTGATACCACAGTAAGCCCATATAAGGCTGATGCTGCCTTCAGTACAGATTGGAAGCATTAACCATATCCTGGAGGTTAGCTCGGTGACATCATCGCCTCTGTTTACACTGCATGTGAGGAAACAAACACTCACAAAGCTGTGTCCTCAGAGACACGCACACGCTGAGACACACACGCACACTGAGACACACACACACACGCTGAGACACACTGACACGCACACACACAATACATTGTGGCAAACTTGTATAAGGACAGACACACACACACACACACACACACACAGACAGAAACTAGATGACCTCACCTGTAACCGTTTACCTATAGGGAAAGTAAACAAACACACGGGGAGAGGGTGGAGGAGGAGCTGTTTATAGTCGACTGTTGCCGTGCATCTGCCTGTTAAAAAAAGAAAAAGAGAAGCACCTGCCACATTTCACACACACTTTTCCGTTCAAATCTGGCCAGTTGTGGAGTCGCGTGGCGGACAGATTTTGCAGATTTCCAACCTCCCCGATAACAAAACAATTTAAAGCAGGGCTGTCCGCTCAATCCCGGTCCTGGAGGGCCATGATTCCACTCCAGGTTTTACAGGTAAAATGAGACAACGATCGTCTGGATGGAGGGTTCATTGATTCAGTTAAACGATTAAGACCAGGGCTGGAACTAAGACCAGGAGCGGATGAGCCAGCCCTGGATTCGAGTGTGGTAATCATTGACGAATGGACTCAGCATCTCGTCAAACTAGTTCGGTTCAGCATCATCACCCTATTGACAGTGCTATGGCGGGTCTTTCTGTTTAATTTCTAGAATTCCGTAAGGGAAGTCGATGCCTTATACCAGATAGTTTTAAAATTCTCAAGCTTGGTATTTAAAGAATATGAGGTTTTGTCTAGGTCAAGATTATCCAACTGCAAATTCTTCCATCGTTGTAAAGCAGGTGACTTGGAGTCAAGGGTCTTATTCTACTGGATGAGGTCATTGAAACTCGATCATTTGCTGCGGCTGCGCGTTTTCCTCGAAGATCAGGTGATTCGAAAGCACGGCGTGTTTTTCAGGTTTCGAGGTGGTACGAGGTCACGGAGATAATTATACAAATATGAAGTCAAGGTCTTTGCATAACGGGTATTGTTGCAGGTCACGAGGGAACTGCGGGTATCGATAGGAATTTATTTGTCTTCAAAAGACACGTCAGCTTTCTAAAAATAACCGGCGAGCGACGCTGTTATTGCATATTATTCTATAGAGAAACAGACCCTAATATCAAAACTAAACTCTGCCGATGGCCGCGTGTCTGCGGGTTAAAAATTTGGTTTTCGTTGCCATGAAAACCAAAGACTCTTAATATCATCGCCAACGCCACCTGTCCAAAGTTAACGTGGTTAATTTAACAGGAAAACGTGTTATTTAGGACCAGTCTGTCATCAATGCTTCAAAGAGCGAGCGACAAAACAAAGGCGAGGAAGAAAAATAAAAATAATAATAATAATAATAATAATAATAATAATAATAATAATAATAATAATAATAATATAGCACAATCGCAAAAACCGTTCAAACCTACCAATGACAAACCACGTATGTCTGTTAACAGGACAATGTACTATAGTTAAAAGTATGAGTTTATTATTAGCAACTATCTATTAGCAATAAAAAAAAATCTCAATGTACTGATAGTCTAATATATGTATTTTTTTACCAATCCGTCTTGTAGTCTTATAGTACATTCTAATAAATGTATATCAGTAAATGATCCTTAAACAAGACTCCTACAAGAACGAAGAATCGATCATTTAATATAAACGTAGTCTTCTTGTTACTCATAGTGTCGTAATATATCTTCGTCCACCCCAAAGACATCGCCGCTATTTGTTTAATGGCGCCACCGTGTGGAATCATAACCACACTGTCCTTTACAGAGACGCACTGGTCATGAATAGCAAAGCTTTTCCGACCGCCGGGGGGCGCTATTGTGCCGGGGTTTTAACTTCCAGCTGTTATCCCATAGGGATGGGCCAGTAGGAACCTACTCGCGTACTAACCCCTAAATCTACCCCCTACCCTTAAACCTAATGTCTACAACTAACCTAATCTCTGCCCCTAAAACTATCTGTGTTACTGGTAACGTTTACTATTATTTCAACACCGCTGTTTAGCGCCCTCTAGCGGCTTCCACATAGACGTCCATTAAAGCGCTTGATCCGGACCTACTGGCCCATTGCTATGGGATGGGTTTTGGTTCCCATCTCCACTAGGACGAAACAGACGGGACCGCTTTAGACGGAAAACACCCAGTCCGACCACATCCCTTATTCCGTCACCTTCATGTTAATCGCATCCACCTGCCGGAATAAATTTTATGTCGGAAAACAACGTTCGGGATAAGACTTGAAGTCGGGTTTAAACAGACGGAGCCAGCGAGTTTCGGACTGTCGGAAAACACTTGCTGTTATTTATTTATTTATTTGTTTGTTTATTTATTTTGGTCACTTGATGATACTGTATTGTTGATAGCAACGTATGTTACCCCTTTAAGAAAATGTCGCAGCAGGAAATGAGAACAAAGTCTCGCTCGCAGGAAGTGGAGGCGGAGGGAACTTCTGTGCGTGTTGTCCGCGCGTCTGTGTGAAATTGTGACCCGGTGCAAGTCATTTAAACAAAGTGACGGGATAAGCAACGCAAACACGGGTAAATTAAAAAGGGCAGGCGAAACGGGGGTCCGGTGTGGCCGGAGGGTTAGTGACGAATGTGCAATTTTATTTTTAAGACGGACACAGACACAGACACAGACACAGACACAGATACAGACACGCGCGTTGCTGTGAGCGGAGGGGGGTAGTTTTGTTTCCAGATTTGATCCAGTAATGTAATATTATCGGATAGATTGTAGCGACGCGCGCTGCTGTTCCGATGTTCTGCTCCCACGTCACTCGGAGTCTTTATTTTAAATGTTCAAGTTTGTGTTTGTTTGTTTGTTTTGTTTTGCCTAAATCGAAAGCGAACCTGTTTTAACTCCGAACGCCACATTGTAGCGATTCTGTAAACACAATCCAGGAACGCATATCGTGTGTCCACGCCATTTGAAAAGATTAACTCGATATAGCGTATAATAGGATTAACAATGGGTTAGAATGACGTGTGTGTGTGTGTGTGTGTGTGTGTATATATATATATATATATATATATATATATATATATATATATATATATATATGTGTGTGTGTGTGTGATTGTGTGGGCAATAGTGAATCTGTTTGTAAATTTTAGATGGGATTGTGTTCTGGGTGCAGAAAGTATTGTATGTGTGTCACGCTGTTATGTAAATAGAAGCACTTTGGGATTAAAGCATTGAATATTAGTATTTGGCTTGCATTTGGCTACTTTTTGATTATATATATATATATATAAGTTTTTTTTGTTTTACTTTAAGGTACAGTGCGATCACAGGACTGGGAATCAGACTCCTATTGCACAGCAGTGTCACCCAGTCCAGGTTTTACTACCAGCTTGATCAGCCCCCAGTGTGTCTAGCTAACAAGCTCAGGTGTGTCTGATTATTAAACTCCTAGTGAAACCAGGACTTTATCACACTGCTGTGCAACGGGACAGGAGTCTGATTCCCATCCCTGCAATTTATTAATCAAAGTTTCAAAGTTAAGACCATTAAATCGAATCCACCTGTGCTTTATTTCAACTGTTTAAAAAAATAAAAAGTATTTTTTTCTTATTATTTTGACAGGGGGCTTGCAAACTACAGGATAGGAACTAGCTGCTTCTTCCTGGTTGTATCTGACTGCCATGGTAAGTATCAAACAAATTCAGGGAAGAGAGGGTCCCATTGCACCAGTTTGATCAGCCCCAGTGTGTCTAGGCAACCAGCTCAGGTGTGTCTTATTAAACTCCTAGTGAAACCAGGACTGGATCACACTGCTGTGCAGCGGGAGTCTCATTTCCATCCCTGAAAAACTACTTCAGATAATAATCCATCTGGTTTTCAAAGAGGACTTATTCCAAATGTATTTCTAAAACCTCATTTCCATTCCTGTAGAGAGACACACACACAGACCAGCGCCATTCGCTGTGATAAATTAGGGATGGCAATTGCACAGCAGTGTCATCCAGTCCAGGTTTTACTACCAGCTTGATCAGCCCCAGTGTGTCAAGCTAACAAGCTCAGGTGTGTCTGATAAAACTCATGGTGAAACCAGGAATGGATCAAACTGCTGTGCAGCGGGAGTTTCCATCCCTGTGATCTGCCCCCCCCCCCTCCCCCCACATCTTCTCTTTAATGTGTCTGTCTCTCCCCCTCCTCTCAGCCGACGGCCCAGGATTTGAAGACGAAGGAGGAGAAAGATGCGGAGCTGGACAAGAGAATCGAAGCGCTGCGCAAGAAGAACGAGGCTCTGGTCAGGAGATACCAGGTACTGACCGCCAGGGAGCAGGACGTGTGAGGCCCCAGGAACGTTAACCCATTCAGCACCAAAGTGCACAAGGCCGAGGCTTGCTGGACGGTTGCAGCACAATGCTACCAGCCTGAAAGTTAACAACCTTTTAAGACGTGTAAAACGATGTTTACGTCCTGTTTTGAGGAGAGTCAAATTAGACGTGTTCCAGTAAAATCTCACGCGGGATATGAAGCTCGTAGGAAATGGAGCGCTAAAAAACACACCAAGAAACGTATATTTTTTTTTTTAGGCTTCAGCTTATTTTTATACTGTGTCATAAAAGCATCTGACGGTCTGTATTTGGCAGAATGAACAGTTTCATTTAGACTTAACTTTTGTGGTTCCCAGTGTTTTAGGCCATACTGTACCTACTGTTCTCCCTCCTCCAGGAAATCGAGGAAGATAAGAAGCGGGCGGAGCAAGAAGGCATCGCCGTGACGACGGCACGGAAGCCACGCCCCTCGGATTCCGAGAGCTCCGATCACAGGAGAACAGAGAAAGAGAACTTCAGCGTTACTGTGGACCTGACCAAACCTTCCGGGGTAAGGAAGGAAAGAGGGAACGTTTTATTAGTATTAGTATTATGGGGTGCAGGGTGGGGCAGATGGCTTAGAACTGTCCCTTCTAAAGGTTAAGAGCTTGTTACCTGTACACGCTGCGGCTAATCAAGCTTGCAGTAAAACCTGGAGTGGGTGATACAGCAAACCTCAGACTAGGTCTCCTGGAAGCAGGTTTCAAGCCACTGTTCCTGAGAGAGTGGTTTGTGTTCCCTCGGCTTTATTTTTTTATCCCTGATTTTTTTTTTTTTTTCTAATAACTTTCTCAATTTCCCCCCCCCCCTTTTCCAGGAGAAGCGAGTCATCAACAACGACAAGAAGCCAACGAGCGGGGGGCGAGGGGTCTCCCCAGGCGGAGCCCCCCAGGAGAGGGGGTCGGGCCGGCTCGGGAGGGGGCAGGGGAGGCCCCAGGTACGACTGGGGGGGAGGGGGAGAGCAGAGACATGACCGAGGAGAGAGTCATGCAGACAGAGGGGAGCTGCACCAGCACCCGGACAGCCAGCCTGCAGGGGGTGCTGTGAGGACAGAGAGAGCGCCAAGAGGGAGGCGGGGCCGAGGGGCAGGGGGAGGGGCTGGTAACCCTGGCAACCCAGCACCCGACAGGAGGGCCAAGGTACGTGCGTCCAGAGCGCTATTTCTGAAAGGGTGTGTGTCAAATTGGCATCTCCTTTAAAAAGGTCTAATAGAAATTTTTTACCGTGATCATTCCTGGAGTACTGTAGTTAATTCCACGAATGAGGATTGTCTGGCCACAAACATGGAGGAGCCTGTTATACTGTAACAAGAACAAGAACCTCTCTGTGTTTTACAATGCTTCCCTATGCTTTACCACACCTCTCTGCTTTACAATGCTTCCCTATGCTTTACCACACCTCTCTGTGCTTTACAATGCTTCCCTATGCTTTACCAGACCTCTCTGTGCTTTACAATGCTTCCCTATGCTTTACCACACCTCTCTGTGCTTTACAATGCTTCCCTATGCTTTACCACACCTCTCTGTGCTTTACAATGCTTCCCTATGCTTTACCACACCTCTCTGTGCTTTACAATGCTTCCCTATGCTTTACCAGACCTCTCTGTGCTTTACAATGCTTCCCTATGCTTTACCACACCTCTCTGTGCTTTACAATGCTTCCCTATGCTTTACCACACCTCTCTGTGCTTTACAATGCTTCCCTATGCTTTACCAGACCTCTCTGTGCTTTACAATGCTTCCCTATGCTTTACCACACCTCTCTGTGCTTTACAATGCTTCCCTATGCTTTACCACACCTCTCTGTGCTTTACAATGCTTCCCTATGCTTTACCACACCTCTCTGCTTTACAATGCTTCCCTATGCTTTACCACACCTCTCTGTGCTTTACAATGCTTCCCTATGCTTTACCAGACCTCTCTGTGCTTTACAATGCTTCCCTATGCTTTACCACACCTCTCTGTGCTTTACAATGCTTCCCTATGCTTTACCACACCTCTCTGTGCTTTACAATGCTTCCCTATGCTTTACCACACCTCTCTGTGCTTTACAATGCTTCCCTATGCTTTACCAGACCTCTCTGTGCTTTACAATGCTTCCCTATGCTTTACCAGACCTCTCTGTGCTTTACAATGCTTCCCTATGCTTTACCAGACCTCTCTGTGCTTTACAATGCTTCCCTATGCTTTACCAGACCTCTCTGTGCTTTACAATGCTTCCCTATGCTTTACCACACCTCTCTGTGCTTTACAATGCTTCCCTATGCTTTTACCAGACCTCTCTGTGCTTTACAATGCTTCCCTATGCTTTACCAGACCTCTCTGTGCTTTACAATGCTTCCCTATGCTTTACCAGACCTCTCTGTGCTTTACAATGCTTCCCTATGCTTTTACCAGACCTCTCTGTGCTTTACAATGCTTCCCTATGCTTTACCAGACCTCTCTGTGCTTTACAATGCTTCCCTATGCTTTACCAGACCTCTCTGTGCTTTACAATGCTTCCTATGCTTTACCAGACCTCTCTGTGCTTTACAATGCTTCCCTATGCTTTACCAGACCTCTCTGTGCTTTACAATGCTTCCCTATGCTTTACCAGACCTCTCTGTGCTTTACAATGCTTCCCTATGCTTTACCAGACCTCTCTGTGCTTTACAATGCTTCCCTATGCTTTACCAGACCTCTCTGTGCTTTACAATGCTTCCCTATGCTTTACCAGACCTCTCTGTGCTTTACAATGCTTCCCTATGCTTTACCAGACCTCTCTGTGCTTTACAATGCTTCCCTATGCTTTACCAGACCTCTCTGTGCTTTACAATGCTTCCTATGCTTTACCAGACCTCTCTGTGCTTTTACAATGCTTCTCTATGCTTTACCAGACCTCTCTGTGCTTTTACAATGCTTGCCTATGCTTTTACCAGACCTCTCTGTGCTTTACAATGCTTCCCTATGCTTTACCAGACCTCTCTGTGCTTTACAATGCTTCCCTATGCTTTACCAGACCTCTCTGTGCTTTACAATGCTTCCCTATGCTTTACCAGACCTCTCTGTGCTTTACAATGCTTCCCTATGCTTTACCAGACCTCTCTGTGCTTTACAATGCTTGCCTGTGCTTTACCAGACCTCTCTGTGCTTTACAATGCTTCCCTATGCTTTACCAGACCTCTCTGTGCTTTACAATGCTTCCCTATGCTTTACCAGACCTCTCTGTGCTTTACAATGCTTCCCTATGCTTTACCTCTGCTTAATCCCATGCCTGTTTTATATCCAGTTGTTTTACAAGGCAGACTGTGCTGAACTATCTCTTGTGTCCCGCAGGAGTGGGAAGAGAAGCGGCGACTGAACATCGAGAAAATGAACGAGGAGATGGAGAAGATCGCAGAGTACGAGAGAGGCAACAGGGTGAGATCGCTGCTGGGGATACAGTGGGGATGGCTGTAAGACTCCCATTGCATAGCAGATTGATCCATTCCTGATTTTACTGCGAGTTTAATATCAAGACGCACACGCAGCTGTGCTTGTTAGCTAGACACACTGGGGCTGATCAAGCTGGACTGGGTGACACTGCTGTGCAACAGGAGTCTGATTTCCATCCTTGTAATAAATGGTCAAGCCAGATCTACAGCTGAGCGGTCAGCTCATTTGAACATATTGGACGGTATTGTGGTTTGATGCATGTCATTTTTTTATGATTTTAAAGCTTGTTACTAAAATAAGATTTTTCTCTTCCAGAGTGAAGGGCAGGGAGAGAAGAATCCGGGTCGGAATTTCCTGGATGATTATCGGCGTTCCGGGCCTGTTCCTGATGCAGATCGCAAGGAGGGGAGCCGACGGCATGTCCGAAACTGGGGGGGGGTCGACTTCGAGAGGGTCAAGACTGGGGGTCCCGAGTGGGACAAGGAGTGGCAGGTATCTGACCAGCCGACCGACCCTGTCTCAGTGAATTCACCTTTCTCCACATATCTCAATGGACAGCTGTGGCCAAATAGCATCGCTAATTGTGCTTCATAAAGCCGAATGAAACCTGCTGAATAATTTTCCGTTAACATATTGAATTGCACACCGCTTTGTAGTTGTCCATATACTTTAATGAAAAACTGACACATTGAAAAGTAAGACGTTTCGAAATCTAACATGAAATACTGTGCTACTATTATGGCTTCCGGTAGACTTGCAAGAGCATCTTGTAGTTTCTTTGATCACATGCTGTTAAATAAAATACCTGAATTATGTTCCTATAGTTTTATTTTTATTATGTATCAAATTTCAATTATAGGTGATGCAAAACTTTTGGCCATAGCTGTCGTTAATAATTTCTAAAACAATTTTTCTGTTTTTCTCTCTATCTCTCTCTGTGTCTTTGTGTGTGTGCGTGTCTCTCTCTCTCTCTGTCTGTCTCCCTCTGTGTCTTTTGTGTCTCCCTCTCTCTCTCTCTCTCTCCCCCCCCTCTCTCCCTCTCCCCTCTCTCCTCTCTCCCCCTCTCTCTCTCTCTCTCTCTCCCCTCCCTCCCTCTCTCTCCCCTCTCTCTCTCTCTCCCCTCTCTCTCTCTCTCTCTCTCTCTCTAGGGCCGGGCTGGGTCCCAAGTGCCCGTTGACATGACGATGTCGATGACGGTCGGGAACGCCCGAGTAGCGCTGGAAGCAGGAGCGCGAGCAGATCGACCAGGACAGGCTGGCTCGGCACCGCAACGCCACGGGCCAGTGGAGGAGGGAGTGGGACGCGCAGAAGACCGAGAGCATGTAGGGACACGGGCGCTGCTGCCATTAGCAACACATTGAGAAGAAGCCCATTTACAGCACAAAGTATCGGAAATCCCAGTGCAATTACAGCTCTAAAAGTACTGCTCCACAGCTGTGGGCAAACGTTTTGCAGCTTGAGAAAGAAAACGAGAGAGAGAGGCAGGCTGGCTTCAGGGGGTTTGAGTGAAAAAGAAAGTGCATCAGTGAGATACAGAGAAAGGAGAAAAGCCAGCGAGTTATCTGGAGCAGCAGCAGTGTGTACAGCTGTGGGCAAAGGTTTTGCATCACCCTGTAGAATGAACTGATTGTGCTTCATAAAGTCGAATGAAACCTGCTGAATAATGTTACGTTAACATGTTGAATGACACACCGCTTTGCAGTTTTCCCTGATACTTCACGAAAAACTGACAATTAAAAAATGTGACGTTTCGAAATCAAACATGAAATACTGTACAACTTCCGGTAATTTTCTTTGATTACAGGATGTTAGCTCTTATATTGGGTGATTGTACATTGATAATATCAGGATGGAAATAAGACTCCTATTGCGTCGCAGTTTTCATCCATTCCAGGTTTTGCTATGAGCTTGATCAGCCCCAGAGTGTATAGGCAACAAACCAGGTCTGATTAAACTCACAGTAAAACCAGGACTAGATCAAACTGCTATGCAATCTGTATTTATATAATGTATTTATTATACAATATATTTGCTTACCAGGTTTAAAGAGGCGGGCGCTGCAGTGCAGGAACAAGGAGAGACAGACAGCAGAAGAGGTGAGGAGGAGAGTGCACAGACTCAACGGGATGGAAAACAAGACTCCCGCTGCACAGCAGTGTGATCCATTCCTGGTTTCACTAGGAGTTTAATACTAAGACACAGCTGATCTTGTTACCTACACACACTGGGGCTGATCAGGCTGGTAGTAAAACCTGGACTGGGTGACTCTGCTGTGCAACAGGAGTCTCATTCCCCTCTTGATGTTTCATCTTTTTTCTTTTCCAAATGCATTTATCTACTTATCCTTGCACTTGCATTCTGTGTTCCAACAGGCAGGGGGCGCTACGGGAGCACCTGGTGCAGTTTCTTGCCTTCAGGTTGGAGCTCTGCGTGTGACAATTGCATTGTCGTTTCAATTACGAATTGCACAATTACAGCTGTAACTGGCCTCCGGTCTGCTGTACGGCAGTCAGTGCAAAGCCCTCATAGAGACTAAAAACAAACGTGTGTGTGTTTGTTTGTTTACCAGTCTCTGCATGGCAGTGCTGTTTAACTTAGCTCTGCTGTGGTCTCCTTGGTTCAGTCTGCAGCACAAACCCAAGCTGCTGTTTTTTCACAGTGGTAAATCGGCCCGATCGACACCAGGGACTCTCGCGGATTGTCAGGGCCTGATTTCTGTGGAGATCTCCATCAGAATAATCTGTTCATGCATGCTCTAGCTCTAGACTGAATTCAATATGAAACGAACCAGACTTGCAACTAATGCCTGTGTTTGACCTGTATGAATATTAACAGCGGGTAAGCGTTTTGCAGTTTTTATTGTGAAATAGAATTTATTGTGACTAATAAACTTAGAGATTCCTCGACAAGCCTGGTTTGCTCTCTCGCTCTCTCTCTGTCTCTCATTTTTAATCCTTTTTTTATTGCTTCTTTTTTCTCTCACTGAAGAGGAGAACAAACGCCCACCCAAGCAGCCCACATTCGGAGACTTCCTGGGCCAGGGGAAGGGTAGAGAAGCAGGAAGAGGGAGAGGCAGGGGGAGAGACAGGAACTACAGGTACCAAACCCGCTCCTGAAACAACAGGGCTGGGAATAGGACTCCCGCTGCATAGCAGTTTGATCCACTCCTGGTTTTGCTATGAGTTTAATAAGTTTGTTACCTGTACACTGTCTAGTCAAGCTGGCAGTAAAACCTGGAATGGGTGAAACTGCTGTGCAGTAAGAGTCTTACTGCCATCCCTGCATAATCGTTTCACATTTTTTAAAAACCTTTTTAAAATGTTTAATTCTTACTGTTTTTTACTTTTCCAAGATATTACACATTTAGAAAAAACCGTAACTTTCTGGGAGTTTAAATAACTTTGCAGTAAGACTTGAGCAGCCATGCTTGTGTGTGTGTGTGTGTGTGTTTTTTTTTGTATCTTTCTTTAGTAAATAGTTTTTCTGTATTTATTTTGTTCTGTTTCTCTGGTGACAGCATGCATGATAACCGCTGGGAGGAGGAGGTGAAGGGAGGAGAGGCTGAAGGGAAGAAAGAAGCAGGATCTCCCAGGAATAAGGTACAGCACAGCACAGCAACGCACAGAAGCACAGCACAGCAACGCACAGAAACACAGCATAGCACAGCAACGCACAGAAACACAGCACAGCAACGCACAGAAACACAGCACAGCACAGCAACGCACAGAAACACAGCATAGCACAGCACAGCAACGCACAGAAACACAGCATAGCACAGCACAGCAACGCACAGAAACACAGCATAGCACAGCACAGCAACGCACAGAAACACAGCATAGCACAGCACAGCAACACACAAACACAGCATAGCACAGCAACGCACAGAAACACAGCATAGCACAGCACAGCAACGCACAGAAACACAGCAACGCACAGAAACACAGCATAGCACAGCAACGCACAGAAACACAGCATTGCATAGCACAGCGACGCACAGAAACACAGCATTGCACAGCAACGCACAGAAACACAGCATTACAAAGGACAGCAACGCACAGAAACACAGCATAGCACAGCACAGCAACGCACAGAAACACAGCATTGCAAAGGACAGCAACGCACAGAAACACAGCATAGCACAGCAACGCACAGAAACACAGCATTGCATAGCACAGCAACGCACAGAAACACAGCATTGCATAGCACAGCAACGCACAGAAACACAGCATTGCATAGCACAGCAACGCACAGAAACACAGCATTGCAAAGGACAGCAACGCACAGAAACACAGCACAGCACAGCAACGCACAGAAACACAGCATAGCATAGCACAGCAACGCACAGAAACACAGCATAGCACAGCAACGCACAGAAACACAGCACAGCGACGCACAGAAACACAGCATTGCAAAGGACAGCAATGCACAGAAACACAGCATAGCATAGCACAGCAACGCACAGAAACACAGCATAGCACAGCAACGCACAGAAACACAGCACAGCGACGCACAGAAACACAGCATTGCAAAGGACAGCAATGCACAGAAACACAGCATAGCACAGCACAGCAACGCACAGCAACGCACAGAAACACAGCATTGCAAAGGACAGCAACGCACAGAAACACAGCATTGCAAAGGACAGCAACGCACAGAAACACAGCATTGCAAAGGACAGCAACGCACAGAAACACAGCATAGCACAGCACAGCAACGCACAGAAACACAGCATTGCAAAGGACAGCAATGCACAGAAACACAGCATAGCACAGCACAGCGACGCACAGAAACACAGCATTGCATAGCACAGCAACGCACAGAAACACAGCATTGCAAAGGACAGCAACGCACAGAAACACAGCATTGCAAAGGACAGCAACGCACAGAAACACAGCATAGCACAGCACAGCGACGCACAGAAACACAGCATTGCAAAGGACAGCAACGCACAGAAACACAGCATTGCAAAGGACAGCAACGCACAGAAACACAGCATAGCACAGCACAGCGACGCACAGAAACACAGCATTGCATAGCACAGCAACGCACAGAAACACAGCATTGCAAAGGACAGCAACGCACAGAAACACAGCATAGCACAGCACAGCGACGCACAGAAACACAGCATTGCAAAGGACAGCAACGCACAGAAACACAGAATTGCAAAGGACAGCAACGCACAGAAACACAGCATAGCACAGCACAGCGACGCACAGAAACACAGCATAGCACAGCGACGCACAGAAACACAGCATTGCAAAGGACAGCGACGCACAGAAACACAGCATTGCAAAGGACAGCGACGCACAGAAACACAGCATTGCAAAGGGCAGCAACGCACAGAAACACAGCATAGCACAGCGACGCACAGAAACACAGTATTGCAAAGGACAGCGACGCACAGAAACACAGCATTGCAAAGGACAGCGACGCACAGAAACACAGCATTGCAAAGGACAGCAACGCACAGAAACACAGCATTGCAAAGGACAGCAACGCACAGAAACACAGCATAGCACAGCAACGCACAGAAACACAGCATAGCACAGCACAGCGCAGGATAGCACATTACAGCACTTGTAGCTTTACTTTCTTTTAGTATTTCTTAATTCAGCCACTATAGTGTTTACCAGTTACAGGTGAAAAAGCTGTAACAAGTCTTGGTATGGGATTACAATTGAGGTTTCGCTGGCAATCAGATCTGTTGCAGACACTGAGAGAGACTTCTAGTCAAAACATTTATCATTGAATTCATGAAGTTCCGTTTAGTGTGTCTATTGAAGACACTGAGAAAGACTTGTAGTGGAAACGTTTGTCATTGAATTGAAGTTTCTTTTAGTCTTTCTAAACACTATTTGATAGTGTTTGATAGTTCTGGATGACGTTCTCATGATTTTTTCTGTTCTGTATTAAGTGTCGGGTGGCTGTCTCGAATCAGTTCAAATGCTTTGTGTTTGACTCTCCGAGTGCAGATCTACGCTCTCGGTGTGATTGTAAGTGTAGCTGCTGCAGATAGCTGTCCACTGGGGACGTGACTTGTGATTTTTTTTCTACAGGATGAAGCTCCGAAGAAAGATGGCGAGGAGGGGGTGCCGAGCCAGGAGGGGGTGCCGAGCCAGGAGGGGGTGCCAAGCCAGGAGGCAGACGAGGACCAGTGGGAGGATGCGAGCGATGGGGAGGAGGAAGAGGGAGAGTCCGAGGAAGAGAAGGAGGAGGAAAAAGAAAAGAAGCTACCACAGAAACAGAACAAGAAGCAACCGTCTCTCCCACCAACTTCCAACCCCCCTCGCCCCTCTCCCTTCTCCCCCCAACCGAGGGGAGACGAGGCGCAGGGGTGGGGGAACCACCCCAAACTGCAGCTGCCCCCAAGCAGACCACCCCAGAGCCCCCACCCACGAACCCAGCAAGCCCCTGAGCCCCTTCTCCCCGGCAGAGGGCTATGATCCCGTCATGGACTGGGGGGAGGAAATGGAGCAGCAGTCGCCCCGCAGCAGTTTAGGAGAGCCCCCCCTGGGGCAGCCTGCCCTGGCCAACCCTAAACCCACATCCCCCAAGAGCGGACCCAGCTGTGCCAAACTGGTGCTGGGTGAGGAGCCGGAGGTAGGGGTTGAAACGCAGAACGAAGCTGACCCTGGAGAACAGGAGAAGGGCAGGGAAACTCAGAGTCCAGCCAGAGCCGAATTCTCCAGCGAGGAGAAGCCGAACAGCCCAGCGGAGCCAGAGCCCGCCGCTCAGAGCCAGGTGGAGTCTGAGAACGTGTCTGGAGATCTGGAGACGGGAGGTGTGTCCGCTAGCATGCCGGAGAGAGAGGAGGAAGGGAGCGCAGTCGAATCAAAGCTGGATACCCAGGGTACAAGCGATGAGACTGGGGAAAGAGAGAATGAGTCAGGCTGCTCGGAGACAGGTAACACACGATGTGGTGCATGCGATTGGCCTGATCTTTCAGGGATGGCAGCAAGACTCCTGTTGCATAGCAGTTTGAGCCAATCCAGGTTTCCCTTTCTATTCTATCTGCTCGGTTGCAGCGCGAGGTCCATGTTTTTGAACTTAGACCACTTTATCATTCCGATCCACGCAGTCTTCTCAAGCTTGCAGTAAAACCTGGAGTTGTCCACGCTGCTGTGCAGTGGGAGTCTGTGTTCTGTACCCACAGTAAACTGTCCTGCTTGCTTCCTCCCAGCTTTAGCCAGCAAATCTAAGGAGCCAACTGAGTCCGAGCCCTCGCTGGA
This sequence comes from Acipenser oxyrinchus oxyrinchus, assembly GCA_030684275.1. Classification (NCBI taxonomy): domain Eukaryota; kingdom Metazoa; phylum Chordata; class Actinopteri; order Acipenseriformes; family Acipenseridae; genus Acipenser; species Acipenser oxyrinchus. Next base: position 713,193 of record CM060281.1, on the reverse strand, counting down.
GCCCCCGATGGACACCCCCTCTGAAGGTACCAGGGTCTTGTATTATCTTTGTATTATTATTATTATTATTATTAGTACCGCTGTCGGTAAAATCGTATGGAAATGTTAACCTGCTTTATCGAGAGCTCCATTCAACCATTTTATGTATTTCATTTATTTTATTTATTTATTTTTTATTTTTGTCTGTGCAATTTTTATTTCTTCTCCTCTTTCCAGCGGACCCCCCCAGCCAGGAGTCGACCCCCCAGCCAGACCGGGACCTCGAACCGGCCACAGAAAGCCAGGTGGCGACAGGTGCGGTTCAAATCACCGACTTTGAGAGCGTGGCTTTCAGTAAGAACCCGCGCGCCGTGGCTGAGCTTTAACCACTGAGAGCCGGACTCCAAACCTCTGTCTTCTACCTTGTCTGCTCAAACCCACTGCCTGATCGGAGCCTGCTTTCTGTAAGAGGTGGCTCCTCTTAACCACTCACTCCTCTCTGCCTGCCTGCCTGCCTGCCTGCCTGTCTCCTGGGCTCTGTATTAAGCACAGCTTGGCCTCTCTCGCGGTCCTGAGATTCTGGGTACACGCTCGCCCGTCTGACTTTGTTGCTTTTGGAATTCGGTGCTCTTTTTTTTTTTTTAAACTGCATGATTTTTTCTTTTTTTTTTTTTTTTCGCAGTGATGTTTTCTTCAACGTGATTCAACTAACTGCGTTGCTGTTGTCGTGTTTGACCTGTAACATTGTGTCCTGAGCTGTGTGGTATAAGCTGATAGCTACTGTGAGATTTGAGAGGCAGGGTGGAGAGACGCACAGGTGGGCTTTCTGTCCGCTCTGACTTTTTATTCAGGTGAAAATCAGCTTGTATCTCACACAGCGCTGTGCTTTCTGTAGAATATATTTTTAAATAAGACTAACAGTGTAGCTAATCTTAATGTGAGGTCATTTCCATCTGATGCAAACTATCTGGTACAAAGACATTTCACATGGCTGGATCGCATCAATATCAGGGTCTAGTGCTGTATATTATAAAGACATTTCAGAGGGTTGGATCGCATCAATGTCAGGGTCTAGCGCTGTATATTATAAAGACATTTCAGAGGGCTGGATCACATCAATGTCAGGGTCTAGTGCTGTATATTATAAAGACATTTCAGAGGGCTGGATCGCATCACTATCAGGGTCTAGTGCTGTATATTATAAAGACATTTCAGAGGGCTGGATAGCATCAATATCAGGGTCTAGCGCTGTATATTATAAAGACATTTCAGAGGGCTGGATCGCATCAATATCAGGGTCTAGTGCTGTATATTATAAAGACATTTCAGAGGGCTGGATCGCATCAATATCAGGGTCTAGTGCTGTATATTATAAAGACATTTCAGAGGGCTGGATCGCATCAATATCAGGGTCTAGTGCTATATATTATAAAGACATTTCAGAGGGCTGGATAGCATCAATATCAGGGTCTAGTGCTGTATATTATAAAGACATTTCATAGGGTTGGATCGCATCAGTATCAGGGTCTAGCGCTATATATTATAAAGACATTTCAGAGGGCTGGATAGCATCAATATCAGGGTCTACTATGTATCTATATAGATGAAATATGTATTCATCTTATTTTAGTTTTCTAATGGTTTTCCAGGGGCCCGGTTGTTGATTTGATGTTTAGTAAGTAAAGTTAAAGTTGTTTGCAAGCGGTTCTGAGCTGGGTGTCGGGCTGGTAGATTCTAGACCCCACAGTCTGATACCTGCAAAGCACTGTGTTTATAACCAAGGATGGAAATAAGACTCCTATTGCACAGCAGTGTCACCCAGTCCAGGTTTTACTACCAGCTTGATCAGCCCCAGTGTGTCTAGCTAACAAGCTCAGGTGTGTCTGATTATTAAACTCATAGTAAAACCAGGAATCACACAGCTGTGCAACGGGAGTCTGATTTCCATCCCTGTTTTGTAATATAGTCCAACATGCAGGAACGAACGGGAAATATCAGCACACTATGTTGAATTATCTGTAATCATGTTTTTAGTGCAGTATATAATCATGCCAACTAATGTGAAATAAATTGGGGCTGGGAAATATTCTGTACCTAAATTTCAAATCTAAAATATATAGCGACACCCCCCTCAAATCCAGTTAAACACAGTTCTGTGCAACAGAATCTATAGTTACTTATTTCAGACTTCATTCGGTTTCCTTCTGCAGAATTTTAAATTACTTTTGTATGAAAAATAAATTATACCAACACGGTCCTGTTATTTGCCTCTGAATCCATTTCAAGCAGTTTGTGTTTAAAAATGTGTCTGCACTAAAAAAAAAAATGTAAATCGATTATGAAGTGTGGCTCCTCCAACATGAAAACTTTATCCAGCTTATCTGTGTTCTTCATTGGCAGGGTGAAGGGAGGCCCTGTGGAATGGGCTGATGGGTTTACAAGAAGACAAAGAGAGAAATGGAGAGGACTGTGTAATTGAGTTTGAGTGTTCCAGGGATGAGGAAATCACAATTTGTAAAAATTCAAGTATATATATATATATATATATAATATATATCTCACATAGTTTAAGAATTGGGGAAATGTAATAGCTTTAAAGACACTACTGTACTGTTAAGTATTTGGCAAGTGAAACTGGACTCCATAATGGTACCACCCATGGTCAGCATTGTATAGGAGCGAAGGGAGTTTGAGGCACAATGGCTGGTAAAACCGATCCAGTTTCACTTCCCAGCCTCTGCCTAACTGCTGGAATCCTTGTGCAGAAGGGTGAAGTCGATGCAGATTTTTGTTGATTTTGAGTTTTGGTCCATTTGTTCGAACGCAACCATGAAATAAAACAGTGATGATTCAACGAAGGGTACTTTAAAGAATAATTGGCCACAGCTGTGAAAACACTGAGCAGTGCTACATTTAGAAATGCAAAAAGACGATGAGTTCAAGGACAAACCGCACGTCTTTTTCAGTGTGTTCAACTTGTCGAAGCGTTTGTCGTTTTCATTTGTTTTTTTAAGTTTATTTTTTTTAGTGTTATCAAAGAAACATTGGCAAAAGACCCCAAAATAAAAATAAAAAGTTTTTAAATAAGGGAAGCAGATGCGTCCCGAGGTATTATCCGAACACAAACTTCCATATTTGTTTAAGCTTGTAAATTATTAACCCGTTATGTGCTGCTGTCCTCATTTGAGGAGAGGCTACTTTGTAATTCAACTGGCAAACTCTGTTGTTCCGAGAGCTTACTCTAATGTTGTTAACCGCAAACGATAAGTCTAACTGTAATGTGTCAGATGACATAAATGAACACTATAGTGTTCTAATTTTTTTTTTAAAAATAATTTAATTTTGGTACTTAATGGGTTAAATAATGTGGTTCCTCCCCCCAATCATGTTGAGTAAACTTGAAAAAAAACAACTCTTGTCTACATACTTTATTATTATTATTATTATTATTATTATTATTAATAATCTTTGAAGTTGGTGAAGAACAATATAAAAAAAAAAAAGTTTTGATCTTAAATGTTTGATACATGAGGCAACAATTTTTCTTTGATTTGTGGGGGTAAGATTAGCACCCCAAATATGAAATTGCACATAACTAAGAACAAGAGTATTATTATTATTATTATTATTATTATTATTATTATGTTTTTCATTTGGTTTATAACTCGAGTGAACTTTCAGAATTCACCGTTTGCAAAAGGACTGACTTTGAGTTAGATTTCGCTATCCAGTTTGGGGAAACCGTCTATAAATATTTCAGACAGTGTGTGAATGACAGAAGCATGGCCTGCTATGGACAGTGCCTGTTTAATTTGGATTGATTTGCAAGGGGGAGTCTGTATCTCAAACGCTTGGGCGTTGCTTGTAATCTAGACGTGTTTAATAATGACCTATAAAAAAAGCTATATTGCTTGTTAAGCATATAATTATGTAAGGTTACACAACGGAACATTATAAAGGAATCCGTTTGATGGGAAACTTCTATTTAAAAGCTTTCACCGAAGATGCTAGATTTAATATTTTATTTTTAAAAATGTGGGTGTAGCAGGAGTGAGTTACTTTTTTTTTAATTTTATTTTTTCAGATACATACTTTGTTGTAGTTTAGTGTTACTGTGTTGCTGTTTTAGCGCTTAAGAAGCGGATCGTTGTGTGTTTTTTTAGCTCTTCTGTGACCGAGTGCTGATGTCATGATGTAAACAAACTGGACCAGCTGTCTGAAGAAAGAAACGCTTTTTGTGAATTTTTTTTCCCCTTCAAATAAAGTCTTTAAACCGTTTTCTGACTTGTGTGGGTTAATTCGATGATCGAGCATTGTTCACGTATATTAAGAATCAAATATTCTTATTAATTTTACATGAATGTTGGCATTTCCACTTAGAACAAATGTTTCGGTGTCTTTTTTTTTTTCTAGGCGAAATTTAGAATAACATTAAGGTAAGTCTACATGAAATAACTAATTCCTACAAACATACTTAGTATTGATGTGTCCACATGCATTAATTCACACATTTCATATGCGAATATGAAATATACAAGGCTGGCATTTTCTGACACCAGAATACAACTTGACAGGATTTACCGTTTTGATTTTATTTTTATTATTATTATTATTTTGTAATACTAAATTCCTTCGTTTCCCCTTCACCTTTCTCTTAACGTAAAGCCAATGAAGAAAATAACAAAAAAAGGCTTTCTTTAGCCCTGACGTTAATCTGCAAACCAAGCGAGCTCCACATAACGATTAGGAGGAGCGGCGTATCCTGGTCCCTTCTGTGTTTCATACTCGGGTAAGCTGGAAGATCTATCACAGTTTTTTGTTGCTTCCGAAGGGTTCTGCAGAATTGCACGTTTATTTTTTGCTGGTTTGAAAAGGGGGAGGGGGGGTGGTGACGTCGATTTTTAACAACGGGGTCCTTTGGGATATATATATATATATATATATATATATATATATATATATATATATATATATATATATATATATATATATATATATTTTTTAATGCACAATTTAGTTTGAATACGCCAACGTTATATTCCTAAAAAAAAACAAAAAAAAACGTGATGTGTATTTATTAACTCAATACAACGTAATGATGACGTTTATTTTAATGTTCCGTTTTTGTTTTTAAAAAAAACAACAAAAAAAACCGATGTGCTGAAAAAAATGCGTCGACGATTATAGGGTTAAAAGTTCACCTCATGTTCTTCAGCCAGAATGAGCTCTTCCGTTGATTGACTGCTTGTACAGCTAATCGGGACGCTCCTTTTGCGTCGGCTCACCAATGCGCGCTGGCTGTGGGAACCCGGTTTGATCCGACCTGCTGTAAACAAAAATGACCGAGTCTCACTACTGCATTAGCACCTGTCTGCATCGGCCGGACTCTAGGAGAGAGGACACAGCCGCGGGATATAGATAATGGTCACTAATTAAATAGAGACATGTGTGGTGTATTGATTCAGAAATGAGGCTGAAGACTTGTCCGGAATTATAGATCATTAAAAAAAATATATATTATTTTATTTTTAAATCGACATTTATTTATTTTTGGTTTGTTTATTTTGCCCCCCCTTTTGGTTCAAAGATGAAAACTATCAACAACAACAACAACAGAGACGCAGAGAAAAACGGGAGAGCTTTCAAGGGACCCAGTTACCCGGGGGATCAGAAGGCGAAACTGAGTGCTAACGCTAATAAGAAATGGGTGAGACTCGCCACGGTGGTCGCTTATTTCCTGTGCGTGTCCTTGGCTGCCGTCATCCTCGTTATTTATTACGGGCTGATCTGGGAGCCGGTGAAAAGAATTCTAAGCGCCGGGCCAGCGGGTAACATCAGTACCCTGGACAGCGACGCGTCAATGATTAACACTAAGGACAGCAAGAACACAGCGGGGGTCACTGTCCTGGGGCCGGCGGGAGCATACACTTCACAGCACAAATCCTTCACGTCACTTCAAAATAACAATACCACCAATATTACTGCTGTTAACGCAGATAACGAACCCGTGCCGGCCCGCAGAGTTGAGGCAGCTTCTGTGTACTTCTCAAGAAGGTGGGTGTCGAGGTTCAAAAGGAGGTTGGTGCCACAATTAGGTTCGTTTATCGCGGCCTCTGAAGGGTCAGCGAATTCGGCCTGGCCGGAAGAAGAAGCGGGTGTGGATGTTTTTAGTGGCGATGTGATGAACCTCCCGCTTGCAACTGGTGTCCCCCGCCGCCACCAGCCCAGCGCTGTTGTTAATTCGAGGTTTGTGAGAAGGGGGAAAAGATCGGTCCACGACGATGCAGCCAGCGCAACGACCCCAAAAGCGACTTTAATAGGCGATTATGATGATGGTGGGGACCTTGATGTGAACGCCCCGCTTGTGACAGCAGCTGGATCCGGGGAGCCTATCCGGGGAACCGAGAAAGAAGACTCTTCCGGGTTTGTGGCTGAGGATTCCAATCCAACTGAGAAACCGATTAGAATCGATTCCACTGCCGCTGTCAAAGAGGTGCGGCGATTAGAATCGATTCCACTGCCGCTGTCAAAGAGGTGCGGCGATTAGAATCGATTCCACTGCCGCTGTCAAAGAGGTGCGGCGATTAGAATCGATTCCACTGCCGCTGTCAAAGAGGTGCGGCGATTAGAATCGATTCCACTGTCGCTGTCAAAGAGGTGCTGCGATTAGAATCGATTCCACTGCCGCTGTCAAAGAGGTGCGGTGATTAGAACGCAGAGGCGGCGGATGAGATTTTTTTTTTTTAAAGTACAGTATAAACAATGTGAAGTTGGTTGACTTTCTAAACATTGAATTCTTATTGAATTTAAGAACGAAGCACCCCTCCCTTCATCTTCCACTCCGCGATTAGATGTGATGTTTTATTACGTTTGCCATTCAGAAAGTCAGGGCAGCGGGGTAATTACATCAACATTGCTGCCTGGTTAACTGGCACAAGATCCGCTTTTAATCGGAATAATTGATCTAAAGACTTTGAACTGTTGCAAAGGAGGAAATGTAACCGAGCTGTGTGAGGCGATGACATCAAAAAGGGACTGTCTTTAGTTCGGTTGATCTAGAGGCGGATCCAAATACCGCCACTTTTAAAATCACAACTTAAAAAAAAAAGGTTTTCTTTTGATTTTTTTTTTCCTACAGGCAGCAGTAAACCAAGGAGATGTGCGCTGTTGTGTGTTTATGATTCAAAAGCTTGTGTCCTTCATGAAGTGTTGAAACAATGGCGGTAATTCGATCGACCGCCGTTTAGATCCATTGAGCTTAGCTTTGTGTTAGTGCCAAGGTAACTACAACGTATTCTAATATTAGCACTGTCAAATAAGATGTGTAACCTGATATATAATACTGTCGAAACTGTTTGTATTACTGTTGTTGTTTTAGCAGTTTATATATATATATATATATATATATATATATATATATATATATATATATATATATATATATATATATATATATATATATATATATATATATATATATATATATATATATATATATATATATATATATATATATATATATATGTGTGTGTGTGTGTCTAAATGTAGTCTTTAAAAACAGTATTTACTTAAACGAGTGTGTGTATATGTATGTGTGATTATATATATATATATATATATATATATATATATATATATATATATATATATATATATATATACTATTTTACAGACAAAACCAAACTCAAAACACAAAACCTAATTAATTTTCTTACCGTTGTGTTTCAATAACTAACGTGCACTGTTCAGACACAATCAGCTGTATTTTGACTGCATTGTGAATGTTGCATAGATATTTAACTTACACCTGACACATTTTAAACTCCACAAACTGTATTAGTGTCCTTATTCTGAGATTATGTATGCCCTTACACAATAATAATAATAATAATAATAATAATAATAATAATAATAATAATAATAATAATAATAATAATAATACGTTATAGAAATATTGAAATGTATTTAACACATAGTGATGTCTGTTCAATTCTGTGCGCTCTCTTAAGAGTTCCTGGGGGCGTTCTCTATACAGAAAGTGCATTTTCTTGTGAAGAGAACTTTTCCATTCTGAGTTCTAGAAAAAAAAGAAAGAACTCTATTCTCAACGCCGCAGCCGCTATTGAAAACCAGTGTTGTAAAATAAAATAAACAAATCACATAGTAAGAATTGAAACATCCTGTGCATTTAACACGTGTTGTGTGTAGGCAGCATAACGGTCCACCGTTATTTACAATGCAGGAATGGTCGACTGTGGGGTAAGGTTAATAAAATGTAAGGTTAATAAAATCTCATATGTGCGCATGCGTGGATCTGTACTGCGCCTCGTCCTGTAAACTGAAGGTCGAAGAGGGTGAGACAGAGAGAGACAGCGCTCTGCTGGAGATGGATTGGATAACTCAGGCAGGCGCACTGGCTCGGGGCTGCTATTGTGAATAATGTGATGCGACACGACTCGTGTAAACTGGTTTCATCCAGTCCCCTGCGTGCTTTTATTAATTAATATTAACAGAGAAATCTGAAACAGCGCCAAGGAGAAACCGAATCCAACACGATACGCATCAATCACTAGAAATACTCCATGAAGAAAAATTGTATGGCAAACTCAAAACTCACAATGTATTAATAAGCCGAAACGTTGTAGCTAATTGTTAAAATAGTGAGTAATCAGTTTATATATATATATATATATATATATATATATATATATATATATATATATATATATATATATATATATATATATATATATATATATATGGGGAAATTAGCATTTGTATTATCCTTAAAAAATAAAGCACGTTCTGGAATGAGATTTATTATAATGAGCGCAAAGTCAAAAATAAATATATAAACCTTTTTTTGTAGCTTCTCCTGAATGTTTGTTTGTTGCAATATATTTGACGTATAAACTGTGTGTAGAGGGGGAATGGGCGCTCCAGTATCAAAGGCGTATTTATCCCTGTGTTTGTCATCGTAGAGATCCCTACTCTCTTGAAAAGCCGCTTCCCTCTGAGGTGCTTGAATTAGTTTACCAAGCCTGTTTCAGCCGTATTTAATCATATTGATCGTGGCGGATCGATAGTTGCTTTTAGCCGCTAGGTGATTGAGTAACCTCGCCCTCTGACCAACAGACAATTCAATCGCGACCTCATCCTCAAAGCCGATATTTACAGAGAGATTTACCAGCTTGAGCGTTACACAAATGTCAGTGATCTACATCGTGTCGTTTATTTATGTAGAGACCTGTATCTATTTATTTTCATCCAAATAAAAGTTTTCTTTTTGAAAATACTTGATCGCGTTGTTTTTTGTTCTTTTTTTTTAACCACTGAGCTACTCAAACCCGCTGCCTTCCACACTGCAGCCCAGCACTCTAATCACTGAGCTACTCAAACCCGCTGCCTTCCACACTGCAGCCCAGCACTCTAATCACTGAGCTACTCAAACCCGCTGCCTTCCACACTGCAGCCCAGCACTCTAATCACTGAGCTTCTCAAACCCACTGCCTTCCACACTGCAGCCCAGCACTCTAATCACTGAGCTACTCAAACCCACTGCCTTCCACACTGCAGCCCAGCACTCTAATCACTGAGCTACTCAAACCCGCTGCCTTCCACACTGCAGCCCAGCACTCTAACCACTGAGCTCCTCAAACCCACTGCCTTCCACACTGCAGCCCAGCACTCTAACCACTGAGCTACTCAAACCCACTGCCTTCCACGCTGCAGCCCAGCACTCTAACAACTGAGCTTCTCAAACCCACTGCCTTCCACACTGCAGCCCAGCACTCTAACAACTGAGCTTCTCAAACCCACTGCCTTCCACACTGCAGCCCAGCACTCTCTATAACCACTGCGCTACTCAAACCCACTGCCTTCCACACTGCAGCCCAGCACTCTAATCACTGAGCTACTCAAACCCACTGCCTTCCACACTGCAGCCCAGCACTCTCTATAACCACTGTGCTACTCAAACCCACTGCCTTCCACACTGCAGCCCAGCACTCTCTATAACCACTGAGCTACTCAAACCCACTGCCTTCCACACTGCAGCCCAGCACTCTAACCACTGAGCTACTCAAACCCACTGCCTTCCACACTGCAGCCCAGCACTCTAATCACTGAGCTACTCAAACCCACTGCCTTCCACACTGCAGCCCAGCACTCTAATCACTGAGCTACTCAAACCCACTGCCTTCCACACTGCAGCCCAGCACTCTCTATAACCACTGTGCTACTCAAACCCACTGCCTTCCACACTGCAGCCCAGCACTCTCTATAACCACTGAGCTACTCAAACCCACTGCCTTCCACACTGCAGCCCAGCACTCTCTATAACCACTGAGCTACTCAAACCCACTGCCTTCCACACTGCAGCCCAGCACTCTAATCACTGAGCTACTCAAACCCACTGCCTTCCACACTGCAGCCCAGCACTCTAACCACTGAGCTACTCAAACCCGCTGCGTTCCACACTGCAGCCCAGTGCTTTCTTTCGTTCTTTCTATCATGAACCATGTAAAGTATGGTGCTATATATACTTCCTGTCTCACACTTCTCCTGCATGTAGGAACCAATGTTGGATCAGGAGGTGGGGGTCCAGTTACTTGTAACACAGTATAGAAAACAGGAAGACAGAGGAAAACACCAAGATGCACTTCCATCAAAACTGTAAGGTTAGTACTCCTGCAAGGAAAATGATCTGATAGAAATAAAACATGTTTTAACAAGAAAACTAGATAAACTGCATAAAACATTGTTATCGTCTAGCTTTATTTTAATTCAACGATTTTAAAACACTGGTACATACAATCAATTAAGAAAACAAGAAAACATAAAAGGTTTAGATTTTTAAAAAAACATTCAAGAAAGTACGCTGTACATAGAAAAGGATCACAAGTAAATTGGTTCCTGTCAAATACAGTTTCCAGAATCTCTGTCTGTTTGCTCTAAGCCCCCCAATCTAGGGTCAGAGGCAGTTGGACGTCACAATAAATCAAAATCTCTAGAAAGTTCTGCAGAGAAGCTTACAACCTAGGAAGGGAATTCAGGCCGTAAAAATGGCAAGCAGAGAGGGAGCAATCTCATTGGCTGATCAGTGTTCCAGTCTATGCTGATATGACAACACCATACCAGCACAGCTCGGAACTTTCAGAGCCCCTCTGCCTGATTCGCTTCACTTTGGAAGAGATGGGGTAGGATAGCCATTTTAAGAGCGCAATAACACTATAGTGGAACACCCTGCTGTGCGTTATAGCTTTTTTGCTTGCAAGCACTGTAAACACAACAAAGTGCATTAAAGCCTAGTCATCATCTGCTGAAGTTGGTTTTCTCCAAACATTATCCTTTATTGAAGCGACCCCACAGATTTTAAAGTACAGTTGTTTTTTGTAGATTACACAAAAGAGTCTGAGAGGCCCATTTTAGTTCATGTCAATACCTTCTGAAACCACCAGAGATACTCATTGCACATACATGTCCAGAACAACAACACAACAATGACGTCTAAGGAAGGGGGCTGTCTGTCAGAGGCCGCCTTATAAATTGCAGTGGGACAACATGTTTTTTATAATAATAATAATAATAATAATAATAATAATATTGAGCTCCTGGTTGAAGCGAAAACCTGGAGGACCAGTGTAGAAAACCGCTGTCGGATTGGACTAGTACTTTACCCCACTGATGTGATCTGCCCTGATATTTATAAAGGTCTCAGACTGGGGGACCTTCTTTCCTGTGTGTTTTCCAGTCTCCCTCTCCTTGCCGGTCATCAAACTCTTCAGCTCTGGAGAGGAGAATCTGCGACACAGCTCTGGAACACTGAGCCCTGGGGGCGTGGCCTTGGGCTGGCCCGGAACCAGTGGGAGGGGTTTGGGGGAAATGGGGGCGGGGCTACTGTTGCTGTCAGGTACGCTCTTCCTCTTGTTGCAATAAACAGAGCCGATCTGAAGCTTTTCCGCCAAGCTGCAGATGCCTTCCTCCAGAAAGCACCTGTTCCTGAGGACCATGCCCGAAGATTGTGGACTGGGAGGCTGGGAGGTTACGCAGTCGCAAACCGCCTGGTTTCGATAAAGGTTCCCAGCCGACCCCAGCCCGGATCGCAAGAACCAGGATCTGCCTGGCTTGCCTTCTCCTTCTCCTTCCTCTGCTTCTTCATCCTGGACGGGTCTCGGGAGCTCTTCCTGTGGTCCAGTCTTCAATCCGGGGATACCCTCTGTCGCATCTGCTTGTGGTTTGACAACTACTGGGTCGGTACCGCCATGCCGCTGCGCATGAGACCTCCTGAACCACTTGTGGACCAAGCCGGCTCGACCGATCGGTTCTGTCGTGGGGTTCTGTTTCGAGTTTTCTCTGAGGCAGACAGACCCGGACCGTTTCCGGTTCTGGTCGGAGTCCGTTCCCGAACCCAGGCTGGCGATCGCTGGGTTTTGGATAACCGGGACGCTCCGCGGAGTGAGGAGGAGATGCTTCGGAGCAGCCTTACGGACACCACAGCTCCCAATCCAATCCTCTTCTTTGTGGCTAGCGCCAAAGCCATCCGGGGAAGCGACCGTGCCTCCCGGAATGCCGTCCATCGCGTAGGGATTCCGGATGACGTGCGCCTCGCCGGGGAAACCTAAAACGGGAAGCCCTCTCCGGATCCTGCTTTTCCTAGAGCTTTCCCCCGAGATCTCCCGCCCCTGGTGCTCATCCGGGATCTCCGATTCTTCCAGCAGCGGGGTCGGATCTTTAAGGTCGTTCTTTCCCGGCCTCAAAGTGCCATCTTTGGCACGCCCCGGGTCTGCCCCCGGCCGTCTATCCGAAAAAACCCTGGACAGGAACTTGGCCACGTCTTTCCTGCCGGCTCCGTACGTGGCGGCGGTTTTCCCGAGGGAATCTGGGAATCCCGGGTCCGCTCCGTGCTGGACCAGGAGCTTGACCGTGTCCAGGTGCCCTCTCTCGCAGGCGTGGCTCAATGCTGTCCTCCCCTGGTCATCTTGACCGTCCACTTCAGCCCCTCTGCCGAGCAGCAGCCTCACGAAACGTCGCCTCTCCGAGCGAGACGGGAGGCCGGCTGAATACACCAGCAGAGTCGTGCCGGACTCCCCCATTCTGGCATTCAGGATGGACTCATCCAGGGCTGCCAGGATGAATCTGGCCAAGTGGACTTTACCATCCGACATGGCTTGGAGGAAGGTCTCGCCGCCCGATCTCTCTTCGCAGTGACTTTCTATACCCGTAACTTTGAACATCACTCTTTTTGATATCGTCAGCAGACAGAGAGAGAGAGAGAGAGAGAGAGAGAGAGAGAGAGCTAGCACAGTGTTAGCTGTGTTGTCTTCCAGTGAACTGCTCTCTGGCTGTTTGCTGTATTTCTATCAATCTATGTGTGTCCAGTCAGCTAATAGCAAATTGATTTCCATGGAGTGCCTGCCAGACAGAAATGCATGCTCGCTTTCTTTGTTCTGTTTTCTTGTGTTTATTTCTGTTCCTCCGTGCGCTGGGTTTTCCTGTTTTATTTTTCCACATTTGCGTTCCTTCCCCACTCTAAGATGCTTCAGTCTTGGAGATGGAAGAGAGCTTTAGAAGGGTGGCAGCAGTAACCATGACGATGAGCGGTAGTGGTTCTGAATAGAACTGCATTTTGAAATGAAAAATATGCAGGGGTGTGGAGGGCTGAGCTGCATGTAGCTGACTTAATAAACATGCTCTGCAGCATTTATTTCAGCTGCCAGCTTCTAGTAAACAATCAAATCCATAGCACAAATAAAGGTCTAATACATTTTAATCCCGAGTTCCTGAGTAAGTGGATTTTGCTTTTACAACTGTGCAAGTGATTGATAAGCTGAAAACTCGCTATTTTAATAATTAGCTAGACAGATAAATAATATATCATATCCAATATAATATAATACTGCCAGATACATTGTTTATTTATATCTGAAACTGCTGGGGGTCAATACTTTTGGGTACGAGTGTAAATAGCTGGAAGTATTGATTTACCATTGTGTGGACGAACACACACACACACACGCACACACACACAAGTTTTTGCTCAAAGAGTCAACTTCCCAACGTTTTGGTATGTTTAACATGCCTTTGCCAAGGGGAAAGTGTTTGAAAACAAACAGTTGGAGGTATTTTAGGCTCTTGATGCCATGGCAACCACACGTTAATTTCTCTCTTAAATTTGATGTCTTTGTGATGTCATTCAGCATGTAGCTAATGATGTAACAATCTACTGCTCCTTTCTATTTAAACCTCCAGGTATCGTGGCATCTAGTCTATTCATCCATTCATTTTATTTTATTCTTCGATACTGTGCATTTATCTCATTTTATTTTTTCTAAAACCTCAGTCTTCAGGTCCTCCATGGTGTGCCTGTTCCTTGTAAAGTGCTGAACTGCTGCTTCATTTACTTTATTATTTCTTATATATGATAGGCAGTTCTGTATTCTTTCGTGATGCACCTGTCTCTCTCTACATATTTTATTATTACTTTTTATGCAAAATATACCACATACAAGGTTGCATGATGGTGTTTTTTTTAAGACTGAATATTTATTTTCTTTATTTGCAATTTCACTTTTTATCTTTACCAATATATTCGCACACTTTTACATGTGCTTTTACAGGTTTCAATGCCCCTTAATGAACCTATGATCCCTTTATGATCTGTGCTTTCGGAAATACTTTTTAATTTTTTTTTTAAATTATGAAGTATACGTAAATGCTTCCAAACGAATTTTTGAAATGTTGGGTAATAATTTAGAATATGTCATTATTTATGGCGCTCTCTTTACCCTCGCTTCCCTTTTCTAATAATCAAGTAGTTAATTCCTGTTGAGCTTCTCAACTTTTCTCAATTCTCTTTCAATAATTTGTTCTTTATATCCTCTTTTCTTCATATTTATTTTTAATTCATTTCTCTGTTGTTTTTTTGTCGTCATTTTCATCAGAACAGATTCTTTTTATCCTTAGACCCAGGACAAGAATTGCTATATTAATAGATCAAGTTTCACCAAAGTGTCTCAAAATTCAATTTCAGATTTTGTCCACCTTAAATCCACAGAAATGTTAGGGTGGATATAATTTGCTAATTTACGAAACTTTACATGAGATTCTTCTCCATATGTCCATATTCCAAATATGTTATCCACGGTTGCTAAGGGCCCGATTTCGAGTGAAATGGAGTGGGGTTGCTATGGAATTACTCCCGGTGTCCCGGATGTTGCGATCGGCTTTTTTTTTTTTTTTTTTTTTGGTAAACCAACATGGCGTCTGGAAAGTGAGGTCAGAAGGAATTGGCTGAAATATGTTTCTCACGATAAAAAATAAATAAATAAATAAATAAATCAATCAATCAATCCAAACAGTTTGGTGGTAAACTTCCTGCTTCGCACTGCAACGGTGTGGGACGAAGAAGGAGTGAAAGTCACACGGTAGGAAACCAACTGAACTTTGTGTTATTGGGAGCAACAATTATATTATATGGCATTAAATTCGTTTTTTTAGTTTTTTTTAGTTTTTTTTTTTGAGTTCGAGTCACTATAAACTTGTGCGGCGCGTTTGCTGTGTCAACAAAAGTAAGTTTAGTTAATGATCTGGGTTATCGAGAACTGAGTCGAATTTGACAGGGAACTGTTTGTATATATTATTAATCCAGTTAGACAGAAGGTGATGCGGAGGTAATAATAAGAACTACAAATAAACGACTCGAGTTATTAAACAAACACACGCTAACGATTTATGTAGCTCAGTTCAATTCGCTGTAACGTGATTCATTTTAAAACCAACATGGTAAGCAGACTATATTGAAATTAAATTCGCGTGTATCTTTCTTTCTCTCTCTCTCTCTCTCTCTCTCTCTATATATCTCTCTCTCTCTCTCTCTCTCTCTCTCTCTCTCTCTCTCTCTCTCTCTCTATATATATATATATATATATATATATATATATATATATATAGAATACTGTATATACTTTTAATGTCATTATATTCCACAAGTCTAAGTACATTTATATATTAATTTATAAAATAACAATAAACTCCACATGCATATTGATATAATAGATATGTATTGTCACATTCTAATGTTACCTAACATTTATTAATTTATTTATTTAATTTTATATTGCCAACCAGGTTAACAGAATTGTGTATATATATATATATATATACACACACATGGATGAAGGCTATATTTGCATCCTGAGCCATTCGGGAATAAAAGTCATAATCCCACAGTGATAATTCCTTGATTCCTCTAGAGGAACATATACTTGAACTTTGACCCATTGGACTCCTCAAACATAAAATGTCTCGTTTTCAATCACTCGACAACACCCACGGTATATAAATGTTCATTAATGATCAACAAAATGATTTAAAAAAAAAATGTTATTGTTTTATATTAAAATCCATGTTCTTACATGATGTAATGGTGTTCTATATATATATATATAGTTCCTTACTCTTGGAAGAAGTTTTGATAAGAGAGAAAGTAGGTTAGGTTTCTTTGCCGAATGCACTTTTGATGAGCTGTGCGACACTCTTAAAACGGAGATGACCTACTTTAAAATGATTAATAAACCCTATTTTCATTTAGTTTTACATTTTCCTTTTTACTGAAAAACAGCAAGTGAGAAATCAATGTTACTTGAGATAGTTTCTGGAAAATTTTGCCCATCTTCGGTCTTGTAATTTACAGCTCTGGCCAAAAGTTTTGCATCACCTAGAATTTTAGGATTGAGAATAATAATAATAATATGAATATGAATATGAATATCATTTAGATATTTTGTTTAACATCCTGTAATCAAAGAAACTACTAAATGATCTTGCAAAAAAGTCTACCGGAAGCCGTAATAGTAGAACAGTATTGCATGTTAGATTTTGAAATGTCACATTTTCAGTTGTTAGTTTTTCGTGAAGTATCAGGGAAAACTACAAAGCGGTGTGTCATTCAATATGTTAATGTAACATTATTCAGCAGGTTTCATTCGACTTCATGAAGCAAAACGAGTTCATTCTACAGGGTGATGCAAAACCTTTGCCCACAGCTGTAATTGCATTGGGATTTCCGGTAGTCGTTGTGTTTAGGTCAGTACTTCCCAGAATCAGTGGAATAAGAGCTGTGATAAATTTGTTTCAACAAGTCTTGGGTTTAGTCACAGTGCCTTCGGACACACACACACACACACACACACACACACACTCACACACACACACACACACACACACACACACACACCAGCCAGTGAAGCTGTTTGAATTCCCTTTGCCTTTCCCTTTCAAGTCGCTTAGCAGTTCATCCCGCTGTGAGCAACGAGGAGAAAATGCAATTAAAAGGCTAGTTCCTATTACTCAACTGTGCTAATTGCTATTAAAGCATTGCAGCTATCCTCTTGTTTTGAGGGGGTTGTGCTGCTTTCGTTTTGACAGATTTCTGCAGGGCAGGGTTTGAAGCTCAGCCCCACCGATCGAGAGGAATGTTTAGTTTGCTTTTTTTTCGTTTGGGGTGTGGTGTCGGTTTGTGTGACTCCGGTTGCAAGCTGCCACGCCTACTGCTAACACTACAGCAGCAGGTGGTGAAGGGCAAGGCAGTGTTGCCTTCTTCGTTGGGCTGAAGATTCAGGGGCACCGAGGTCGTTCTTGGGGGCAGAAAAAGGCAAAGCATAAATCCAACCCAAGGGCACCAGGCCGATTGACATACGCCATTCATAAAACAACAAGCAAGAAATGCAGGCAGCCAGTTATGTTGATGAAATTTCAATTCAAACCAACACAAATCAATGTTTTCTGAGTGATTCACACACTAATTGTTACAAAAATAAATGTATAGGTCAGTTTCCCATTGTAAAAATCAAATGGGGTATATATATATATATATATATATAAAAAAAGTCATTTTAAATTAAAAAAATACAAAGGGTAATTTGAGAAATACATTTTCAGGGTATGTTTACCGAACTCGGTCACACACCACTGACTAATACATAGCTATAGCCTTAGTGATTCAACTGCACACATGAGCCATGTCTTAAAACACTTCCCCACGGCTGGCGTTTAATAACGATAGCGGTCAAAGGAGTTGTTAGGGCTGTGCGTTGCCCGCCTCTTTGAGACACTTGTTATATAGCTTCAGTTCTTGAAATTTACAGTTGCAAATGATTTCCAGTTTTGTTGTGGTGCATTGCTGGAGGTGTGCTGTTTTTAAGTATACACATGCTAACCCCTTTCCTGAAAGCACACGTTTTACTAGTTAGAGTGTATTGCACGAAAATAACTCAAAACGTTGCACTTCAAGATTGTGTTTTGTTCACTATTATGTTCTCTCTCTCCGACTCCTTTCATAACGCAGGGAGCTGATACTTGCTCAGTTTTTGGGGTTTTTTTTGAGCAGAATGAGCAGAACTAATAATTCTCTATTGTGTTTATTTTTAGCGTTGGTGTTTTAGGGGGAATAACAGTGAGTTAAAAAACAGCAACGGTCATTAAAATGTCTTTATAAATTATCAGTTTATATACAAGGGAGTTAGAATGTGTATTGCATCGTTGCATTTTAAAGTACTGCAATTTCTGTCACAATTCAATGCCATTCTGTCTGATGTCCTCCTTTCTGCAGTACTGTAACTTCACAATAATAATAATATTATTGTTGGGGGTGAATTGTTGCGCACCCATGTGTTATCTGGACATTGGGTCAATCTTAGATCACATGGCTGCTGCTTTAGACAGCTCTTCTTTCTTATTAAACGTTTTTGAGCTGGCACTGGGGCTCACAGATGGAAAGAGCACCCAGCGACACTGCCAGTGAACACGTGTGATTGAAAACTCGCATCGAGCTCAGAGTCCCTCCCTGTGTTTGCCCTTCATTATCCAGTGATACAGTGATACAATGGCAACAATAGTACATTCTGATAACGTATTCGCAGGACGAGATTAGACAGAATTCAGTTGAGTTGTGACAGAACGGGTCAAGTTTGTGAATGGTTTGTAGGGGTGCTGAGGGACAATGACAGGCAACTTTTGCTTTAAGTTTTTTTTTTTTTTTTTTTTAAATTTGGGAGGCATTGCGGCAATTTTCCGTTGGTTAGTTCACACCCTGCAAGCAGTATCAGCTCTCATCTCATGCTGTCAGTTCTGCTGTCTTGTTGTCCCATCGCGAGTGAAACTGACTTCCGACAGCGATATGCAGCATGTGTTACAGATGTCAGGCACAACATTTCAGGGCGTGTGCCACAACACAGGCGCTTTTTGTTTGATTATTTTCTTCCTTACTGTACCCTCGTGGCACGGATCAGTGAAACCCAGTCCTTGTGTCCTTTCTGCTGCTTTTAACAGGGAATGCAGTTCTGGTCTAATTGCTTTGAGATGAAGGACTTGTATGGTAATTTCACAATCTCACCCAAACGCTGGCGTTTCATAGGGATTCAGATCAGCGGTAATCTCTGACCACCTGCAAGGATGGAAGCAAGACTCCTCTTGCACAGCAGTCTCGCCCCCCTCCCCCTGTTGTATAGCAGTTCGATCCATTCCTGGTTTCACTATGGATTTAATAGAATGGGTGAAATCGCTATGCAATTGGAGTCTTATTTCCACCCCTGCTGTGATGAAGCCTGGTTTAGTTTAAATGTACTTCACTGTATAAATGGGGCTGCACGGGCTGGTTAATAATTGGACAAACTGTTTCTTCCTTTTTTTTTTTTTTTCTAATCATGCTAAATGAAGCACATTCCTGCCTCAGAGTTTTCTCCGTGGCCTCATTAGAGAGCCGTAGTTCTGCAAACAATAAAACTTCAAGGGGACAAGCTGTAACTCCAAACATGTAGTGCTTAAAACGAACAGATTGAATACAAGGGTTACCAGCGCGTTGTGAGATTCACTCCTCTTCATAGCTCCCTTCAGGGCAATAATAGCAGGGAGTAAAGCGAACATGTTCTTAATGCGTTTTGAACAAAGAACAGATACTGCACTGGTGCCTGCTTGAATAGTACTGTGTAACCATTACAAAAAACATTCACCCAGCAGCTCAAACCAGACTTCCAGTGTGTGGGATAGATTTTATTGCCCTTGGTGAGCTGCATGTCTGGGGTCTGTTTTTAATTAACCTCTAAATACCCCCTGCTCTTTACTCACAGTGATGGTAATAAGACTCCTCTTGCATAGCAGTTTCACCCATTCCAGGTTTTTAGGGTTGACAGAAAGGAAGGACACATTGTCAGCAGCGTGGAGTAGCGGTTAGGGCTCTGGACTCTTGACCGGAGGGTCGTGGGTTCAATCCCAGGTGGGGGACGCTGCTGCTGTACCCTTGAGCAAGGTACTTTACCTAGATTGCTCCAGTAAAAATGGGTAATTGTATGTAAAAAATAATGTAATTGTATGTAAAATAATGTGATATCTTGTAAGTTACCCTGGATAAGGGCGTCTGCTAAGAAATAAATAATAATAATAATTGCAGTGTGAATGATAGCCTCACATGAACAGGATGCACACCTCCCCCCATATAAAGCAATGCACTACAGCAGACACGTCTCTGTCTTTAAGTGTGCATTGGATGCCTGTATGTGACTGTGTTTGTGGTGGATGTCTCTGTGTGTGTGTGTGATCAGGGATTGAAATAAGACTTCTATTGCATAGCAGTTTCACCGACTCCCACGTTTTAAAACGAGCTCGATTAGCCCCAGTGTACGCTAGTAACAAGCACAGGCGTGTCTTGTTATTAAATGGATCAAAGTGTTATGCAGTGGGGGCCTTGCTGCCCTCCCTGCTGGTGGGGGTGATATATTAAGTCCAGCAGGGTGTCCAGCTTGCTGTTGCAGTGTCAGTGCGCCCCTGACAGACACAGACAGGCAGAGGCTGTGAAGGTTTCAGTGCAGCGTGACGGGGTGGGGAGGGGGCTGTGTGGGATCCCTGTGCAGGGTACCAGCGCATTCCTGGCATGCCTGAACTCCTCCTCACTTCTCTTCTGGGGTAGCTGCTTCTTTTACCCTCCCCCTCCACGCACTGGAAACCAATCCTGAGTAATGTGACTGGCTGTCCCAACCCGACTTAGGATCCATTTTAACCCTATCCAGGTTGATTTTTGAATAGACAAGACAGAGAGTTGAAGGCTGGAGTGCTAAACAGCAATGTTACAACCAGCCCCAACGCACACCTTTTCCATTGCTGAAGATCTTCCCTCTGCTAGTAATGTTGTGCTAACAAAGTCTGTGTATTCTGCCACAGCAACACTGTCAGTTGGATGGCACCATTTAATACATTCCTCCCCGCATTCACTTCCTTCCTGTGTTACAGATAATGCCATCCCCCCCTTTCACATTGTTAATCTACGGTATAGAATGGCACTGGGGTGTGTTACGGAATAGGTGGGTGGGCCTTAATAGCTGTGACACTGACAGGAAGTGAGCTAACATTGTTGTGACAAGTGAAAAAAGAGACACAAAACAGTATTAAAGTGGCAATGTTTTAAAGATAAACAGAAAACGGTTTTGTTTGTTTTCTCTGAGAAATCTGTCTGTTCTCTCTCCCCCTTGACCGTGGCAGCAAAGCATGTCTGTTTCCAATTTGCAGGATATAAAAACAGCTACTGAGATGTTTGTGGCAAACCGTCTGCCTTTAAAAAAAAAAAAAATGTACTGCCCGCAAGGAACTGGCACCTTTAACCCTTCAATTACTGCTCTGCATACGTTTTAGTATGTTAGCGATCGGTTGTTTTACATTCCTGATTGTAAGACTCGCTCGCCTAGCACCAGGCAGTGCCTTTGCTGGAAGATTCACTGGGGCTGCTCTGACTTTATAACCTGTGTAAGGAAACTGATTGATGAGGTCTGTGAATCAGTGCACACATTACCAATTGAAGTGCTGGCAAGCTTCCCTTAGAGTCCAGTATTCACAAGTTACACACATGTAGTTTAAAAATGATCGTTACACAAAAATAGTGTAGCACTTAGTTTATAAACAGAAATCCGATTGCGATCAGTTACTTTAGAAACTCACACTAGCCCTGCTGCTGCTGCTGCTGCACCCAGTCCTGGGGTTCAGAGCTCCCCTCAGTGAAGTCTATTATTATTAATATTGAAATGATCAGGAGCCAGGAGTTTGAGCAGGGTTACAAACTCACACTAGCCCTGCTGCTGCTGCTGCTGCACCCAGTCCTGGGGTTCAGAGCTCCCCTCAATGAAGTCTATTATTATTAATATTGAAATGATCAGGAGCCAGGAGTTTGAGCAATAATTCTGCTTGCAATAATTCTGGTTGCTCTTCTTTGCACTCTGTAGAGCAGCAATATCCTTTTTGTAGCGAGGTGACCAGAACTGAACTGGTCTGCCCAGTTCTGAATGCTGTCTAGATCATTTTGAATGACCTTTGCTGCTGCATCAGTGTTTGCCACTTTAACTATTTTTGTGTCGTCTGCAAATTTAACAAGTTTGCTTACTATACCAGAATCTAAATCATTAATGTAGATTAGGAATCGCAGACTAATACTGATCCCTGTGGTACTCCACTGGTTACCTCGCTCCATTTTGAGGTTTCTCCTCTAATCAGTACATTCTGTTTTTCTACATGTTAACCACTCCCTAATCCATGTGCATGCATTTCCTTGAATCCCTACTGCGTTCAGTTTCAGAATTAATCTTTTATGCTGGACTTTGTCAAAAGCTTTCTGGAAATCTAAATAAACCATGTCATATGTTTTGCAATTATCCATTGTCGGTGTTGCGGCCTCAAAAAAATCAAGCAAGTTAGTTAGACACAATCTCCCTTTCCTAAAACCATGCTGTCTGTCTCTCAGGATACTGTTACCATATAGGTTATTTTCCCATATAGGTGAGTTTCCATAAATTAACTTTGAAGAAGTTTCACCTGTAAGTGTAGCTGTAAGGGAAGGAGCAGTGTGTTTTAATAGAAGTTTCACAAACTCTTGGCCACTGTATCATTCAAATAATATACTTAATTGAGGGTAGTTTTGTGAGTTTCTATTCCTGCATATATTGTTGTTCATCTGTACTTTTAAGGAAGGCGCAGAATTGGAACAGGTTATGTACCAACCACATTACATAATAATAATAATAATAATAATAGAACGAGAGAGACTGTCAAGTAATACAGTGAGAAAACCAATTATACTGTAGCTTACAGTTATTGCACAGCAATGAACACTTTCTCTGTGTGTGTGTGTCAATACCAGAAGCCTGTTTTTCTGGTTTGGTCCTGATCAAAAGCAAGTCTAAGACATAATAGTTTTTTATTTTTTTTAAGAAGAAAAAAAAACATAACAAGTTTAACAAGTTTTCTTAAGTAATCTTTTGTTGTATCGCATTTTTGTTTGTGTCACCAGTTAGATTTTTTTTTTTTTTGGTTTCTCAGGCTAGTTTTTAAATGAGCTGTGACTGTAGTGAAAGCCCAGCATACACAAGGAAACGCGGTTCTTCCAAAAACCCGTCAGGAAACATTATCCTGCTTGGCCAAAGGCAAAACGTGTTTTTGAAAATGTTTCTCAAAGTAGAACCTAGGTCACAGCGGGAAACATCCACATACATGAAGAAGCGTGTTTCTGTTTCCTTGTGTATGCCAGGATTAAGGGTGGGGGTAGAGATAGAGAGAGGAAAAGGCCACAGAGAGTCTTTCAGCAAACGATGGCCAGCCAACACAGAACTGTAAATCAGAGTGCTTCAAAGCATCATTTGACTGCTTAGGAACCCTGTGGCCTTATGCAAAATACAAAAACGAATGGCATTTTCAAAGTGAATGGCACCTTTTTAAAAACAGTTTTTGTTACATCAACCTTATTCTGCATTGCATGCCTACCAGTGAATACAAAACAATAGTAACATAGAAATGTTAATCGGAAGTCTCAAACTAACAAATTGATTCTGCGTTCTCTTTGCGAATCAACTTGCCCTGGTTTTAGGATTAAAAACTTGCAGCCAACTAGATTTCCCCCAAAATGTTCCCCTTCAGTGTTTCTTGGGTTTAAGGGTGTTGCAGAAAGCATCTTAGCAGTTTTAAGTCAACACCCTTGTTAAGGGGAATGCGTCCTTAAGTGTTAGATTTAATGCTGAAGTGTTTAATGCATCCAGTCCTTGAAATTGAAAGACAAAGTAACCAAACAAATGAAGGTCACTATCCACCAGGAGAATGTACACAAACCCTCACGGCACCCCTGCTGTAAAGCTCCTGGTCGTTTCTAGTGACCAGTAAAAGCAGCGAGAGCAATAAATCTGCCCGGTTCCAGTGTTTTTACTCTCTTTTTTTTTTAGATTTTGTTTTTAAAACTTCTTTCTTTATTTGCCTTTTCTAATCGGTTTGAACTCGCTGCTTTTCTTACCCCGTTAACTAGAGCTCTCTCCAAATGACATGTTTTCATTTCCTGTTTTAATTCACGTGTAAACCCATTCCCTTAACCCTCGTTCAATGCAACAACATTCACACACAAGTCCCTTCTTAAGCGATCAAGGGTTTTTCCCTGTGCACCGGGTTTGAAGGGCCCTCAGTGAAGCTGCAGTTTGCTGGACTCTGTGTGTGTGTGTATTTTGTGCCTAAGTAAATGATCAACAGGAAAACGATAAGGTACTGCTGTGCTAATTGGTAAATGCTTTTTAAAGGCTTGGTTAACCAGTGGAAGAGTTACTCTTGTAGAACAATAATAAACCCAGTGTTTTCACAGTGCTCGGAAAAACTGTTTGTACCTGTGCTGCACAGCTCTGAGCATATTAACCATTGATCTTCCAGCTTCACCACAGTTATGTGGAAGGCCAGTTCTGGAACTCTGCTTGCATTCTTTGGATTGGATTAAAAAAAAAAAAAAAAAATGCTTTGTTTGAATGCAGCTTCCTGATTGGCTGGAGCCTCAGGGTCTTTTGAGTGTTCTGTCAGCTCAGTGCTCTTTGAGGGGGAGGGGAGTTTGGGAAATGCAGTCAGTCAGTCACTCCCAGGAAATATTTAACCCAGTGAACTTGTATTTGTGACCTGCACATCAACATCAAAAGAGGAAGGAAACTATTCCTTATCATCTATCCTATCTATCTATCTATCTATCTGGCCACAGTAATGAAAACGTTAGTACTTAGCTGAGCAGAGAAATGGTGTGCAATCAGCCCCATCTGTATCAGGTTTAGTTTAGTTTAGTGTTGTGTAGTCACTTTGTGCTAGCAGGTTCAGCACAGGTGCATCTCAGTCATGCATGACAAATACAAAGAGAGACCATGCTCAGTAAATAACAATACAATAATTCCAAAGTTGTGTTTTCTGTTTTTTATTAAGCATGAAATCGCACATGACTTAAAACCAGAAAGCAGAGTTAGAAATTCCTGATGTCCTGCAAAAAAAATTTTAAAAAAATCAGAGGACCTCTTGAGGGGCGATCATGGATACAAAGAAATGGATGATTCGCACAGGACCACATTTCTGCAATGCCTGTAAAAATTCCGAGGCCATCTGTCTGTGTGGTGATTTTTTTTTTTTTTAGCACTGTGCCAATCGATCTATAGTCCCTGACCTAAATTCAGGACAAAGAAATAAAGCCTGATTTGTTATCCTCTCCGCTTGGGGTGAAATCCCTACATCAAGGATATAGTGGAGACGGCTGTACTTAGGTAATTTTTCCATATATCTGGAGAACCTCATTCTCATGAAACGTGGTATGAGCATTATTTAGCAGAAGTTATCGAATATCAGCTTCTGGGGAATATATGGCTGTCTGTCTGTCCGTCCATCCGTGTGTCAAATTTGCATGCAGATTTGTAGATGAACCTTTTTAGTCCAGACTTTGAAACCTGGAAATCATGGGACTCAGTCTTAAGGTAGTGTAAGTCTATGTAGAATCGTTTTGCTGTGGTCCTGCTTTCCTGACTAGTCCAGAAAGGAATTCCTTGAAGGAATTGAATGTCGTTGTGCGCATGGTTTTCATTCGTAAGACTATCTTGGGAAGGAATAGCAAATCTTAGTGGGCACGCTCCTGATCTGAAATGCATTCAGTAAGTTGAATTGCTTTAATGCTGCTGCCAGTAGCTGCACAAAACCAACTTCATACAACTACCCCTGTCCCTTTCTCTAAATTTATACTGTTAATAAGAAGCTGTGAAAAAGTTTCTGCCAATAGATGTTCATAAATAGCTTTTTATTAGTAAATTATGTTATTTTGGTACATGTTTAGCATTCCGTCTTATTGCCCTAAATTGATTTTGATTACAATTGACCTAACAAAAAGTTTTAAGGTCAAATTTTATTCTGCAAGGGGTCGATTTTTGATCAAGCTTATAACCTGCATTTTACAGATTTGTATCGGCCAGTTCCCTGGGTGATGGAAGGTGCTGATCCCTGGATAATCTAGGATAGTGGTTGGTGCAATCCAGGGCGTAATTCAATTCTAATTAAATTCTAAGCTAATTGGAGCACTGTGCTTGTTATCCGTGCCAGGCACGTTATGATGTGCACGGTCCCTTTAAATGTGGAAACAGAAGGGGCGGGGCATTCGAAACCCGACTCGCGGGCGTGGCTTTCTCTTCTTTATTCTCTCTCTCTCTCTCTCTCCTCTTGACGGTGACGTCATGAAACTGGACTGATTTGTCGAAACTGTTGGAATTTGAGTGCAGAATTCCGGAGCACTTTTTATACTGACTTGAGTGCATGCATGATTGTTTTAGAGTGACTTAATTCAAGTATCAATGAATTGAACAAACGATTACATTGTACTCGCTGGACAGGTCTACGTAAATGCAAATCTAGATTAACAAAGCAAACAGTGGATCGGATGAAAATGACAACGAGACTAACAATTTACAAGTATTAAAGGTAAGTCGTTGTATTATCGTTTATTCTCACACGGGTGTTTGTTTAAGTTTCACTTCATAGGTTTGGTGATTTTTAAAAAAAAATAAATAAATAAATATATATATATATATATATATAGATATATAGATATATAGATATATATATAGATATATATATATATATAGATATATATAGATATATATAGATATATATATAGATATATATAGATATAGATAGAGATATATATATATATATATATATGTGTGTGTGTGTGTGTGTACAGTAATACAAATTGAGTTGCAAACACAGCCGAACTAAACGCGAGCTAGTTTCGTGCGCTGGTACTTCAGCTGTAGAATGCAGAACACGCCTCTATTTAAAATAGCTTTCAAACCCAAGCTATATAATAATAGTACTGTGTTTGAAAACTGACTTTCAACCGCGTTCATTTTGAAAACGTATCTGTTACAGATCGTGCCAGCAGCGATGCCCACATTCTTTTTGGCAGACTTTTTTTTTTTTTTAATTTCCGTCCTAAAGTTTGTGATTTTCTAAACTCTAAAGCAAAACAGCTGTTTTTATAATTTTATTTATTTATTTATTTTTAATTATATATACATATTATCCCCGCCCCCCTAAAACCGATCTGTGTGTTTTTTTTTTAAACGGCTGTAATTTTGTTGTGACCAAATTTAAGTTGTTTATTTATTTATTTATTTATTTTTAGTTTCTCTATTTACTTATTTTTGGATGAGATTTTAAACCGAGGTCCTATTGCATGTGACTCTGCAGCAGCAGCGTAGTTCACTCGCTTTGGATAAAAACGTATGCTAAATTATTTATTATTATTATTATTATTATTATTATTATTATTATTATTATTATTATGATGATGATGATTAATGTTTGTATAAACAGTATATGGCAGCAGTGTGGAGTAGTGGTTAGGGCTCTGGACTCTTGACCGGAGGGTCGTGGGTTCAATCCCAGGTGGGGGGACACTGCTGCTGTACCCTTGAGCAAGGTACTTTACCAAAATTGCTCCAGTAAAAACCCAACTGTATAAATGAGTAATTGTATGTAAAATAATGTGTTAATAATAATAATTGTATGTAAAAATAATGTGATATCTTGTAACAATTGTAAGTCACCATGGATAAGGGCGTCTGCTAAGAAATAAATAATAATAAGATAGAAATAATACCATCTTAACTTTTAGTAATGTCCATCGTTGTACTAATCCCGCTCTGTGAATGCCACAAGCTGCTGAACACCGCGATTCACACGAAATTCATCAAGATAACTTTTTTTTTTTTGATAAAGCAAGGACGAGCAAGGAGATTAAGTTTTTTTTTTGTGCGCAAGTTCCAACATGACATTGAAAGGTGGCACTGCAGAATAAAGCAGAATAAAACATTCTTTATCAACGTGAATGAAAAAGTACAACGCTAAAACCGGACTTATTCAAAAGAGAGATTTCATCAGTGCTGTAAAAACACACTGACCCATCCACCAATCAATTTGTCATGCACCACGACAGCGTATTACATGACATTCACATCCTTTCAGCATTAAATACGAAACCATGGCAAGTTTTAAAAGCGCCGGGTATGTTTCTAAGATGTCATTGGTGTACCTTTGAGTGAAGAAACAGCTGCTTGGGTTTGTGATGATCGCTGCTTTTCTTAAACTCTGTGGAGGAGAACAGCGATTCACACAAACTTAATAACAGTTTATTATTTTTGAAGGACTTATGGAGGGATTTATAATTCTAAAGTTCGATTTCCATTTAAAAATAAAATACAGCATGGTGCTTAGCGAAAAAACGGACTCACTAACTTGTTTCCAGCTAAACCTTATTTCAAACATTTTGAAATCGTACTAAAACAAACTTTTTAAGTTGTATTCCTACAAAAGTAAAGTTTTTAGTTTTTTTTAGCATATACTTTGTGTGTGTGTGTGTGTGTGTGTGTATATATATATATATATATATATATATATATATATATATATATATATATGTATATAATTAAGCAGCTGTGTATTTATTTTCCTGAGTGATGCAGAGTCTCTATAGCAGCAGTGTGGAGTAGTGGTTAGGGCTCTGGTCTCAGGTGGAGGGGCACTGCTGTTGTACCCTTGAGCAAGGTACTTTACCTAGATTGCTCCAGTAAAAGCTGTATAAATGGGTAATTGTATGTAAAAATAATGTGATATATTGTAACAATTGTAAGTCGCCCTGGATAAGGGCGTCTGCTAAGAAATAAATAATAATAATAGCTGTAAGCCCGTCCCGCTGTATCAGCAGTATAGTACTAATAGGTGTAGTTAATGACCCACAAATAACAGTAAATTACCTTTAACGCCCTCCCTGAGGGCATACCTGTCTTCCCAGGTACACTAAGAGAGCGCCCAAGTGTCGTACAGATCAGCTGGCTGTTTGTTTTACTGCAGAGACCTCACAGCACTCACAGTACACCTGTCCGTCGAAGAGCGATGACCTTTCTTTTGAGTAGAGCAAGAGACTTGAGTTTTTTTTTTTTTTTTTTTTTTTTTAAAAATAAAAAAGAAGGGAGAAGGTTTTTAATCTAAGGTACACCTTTTATAAAGTGTAGAGAGAGAGGAGTGGAGCAGTCAGCCACCAGTATCGGAATGGAGTATCCGACAGGTAATAATCGACAGTCTTTGCATTCAGACCCGCAGGTTGTGTAAACACAGCCCTGCGACTTTGACCTGTTCCTGTTTAGAAGACATTTATTGTAGGAAATGAAATATACGTGTGTGTGTGTGTGTGTATCGTATATACTATATAGACACACTGTTGCCTGTATGTTCTCTTTCACTGTGCAGACTAATGTTGAGAACACCCCATAATATACGTCAATCGAAATCAATCAGTCCTGGGATGGGACTCCTGGGCTGATGGGGAAACCGTCCGAAGACAGTTTCTGGTATTGGGAGTTTAAGGCTGTTGAATGGAGACAGTCCGGGGAGGTTGCTGGGTGTTGATCAGGCTGCTTCCCCGAGGTCTGATGTCCGCGCGCACAGCCATGTTCACGAAGAAGAAGAAGCTTCGCATCCAGATCTCTGCTCCGTCCAACTTCGAGCACCGCGTGCACACGGACTTCGACCAGAACGAGCAGAAGTTCGTGGGGCTGCCGCGGCAATGGCAGAGCCTGATCGAGGAGTCGGCCAAGCGCCCCAAACCGCTCATCGACGCCTCCTGCATCACCACCGTGGAGCCCCGCAAGGTAAGGGGGTGAGGGGTTCCGACCCGGCCTTTTGGGGTTTTAACAGGGAGTTCTTAAAGACTAAAAAAAAAAATATATGTATATGAGATGGAGTTTTGAGAATAGCGAACAGCTCTTTGTCCAAGGAGAATCAGGATCCAACAGGATATTCATTCATCTCTAGAAATACTACATGAAGAAAAGAAACTGATTAAGTGATAACTTGCTGTTTTAATAGTTAGCTACAAGGTTTTCTGCATCCGCCTTCAGATAGCACGGTAGAAATAGCCTGTGTGTGTGTGTGTGTGTGTGTGTGTGTGTGTTTATCTACACTGATGGACCATTTTGTTCAAAAACTAAAATGTCATTGAGACAGGGAGGGTATGTAAAACACACTTCATTCAAGAACAGCTCTGAACTACAATGAGCTGTTTTGTTTTTGTGTCACAAAATGTAAACGATACCTACCCTTTCAGTAAGACACGACTTGTCACGTAAAGCAAGTGTTGCGGATTCAGTGAGGCTAAGGATTCACCCCTGATGGACACGAATGCCAGTCGAAGCCTCTTGTCACAGACATCCTAATGATGCTAATCCTGCAGTGGCACCAGTTGTTCAGATGCTAGGGCTGGGTGGGGTGTGCTTTCGGGTGCAAGAGAACAAACTAAACAAAACCAAGGCAGATGAAATACATCACGAGCAGGAAGGAAACGGCAGCTTGTTTCAGATTGTTCAAAATCTCACTTCCGACAAGCGAGGGATTTATAATCCCGCCTCCTATTTTAGTTTTTCTTTTTCAGCCCACCCCGCAGTTTGAAAAATGTTTTTTTTTTTTTTGTTTGTCTGGGCTGTTGGAATCAGGGGTGTTTTTTAAATATTCGCATGGCGTTTTTCCAGGAGAGGGGAGAGAGCAGCTTGAATTTGTGTGTGAACCAGGAAGTAAGTAAACGGAGGACAGGGAGAGAAATAAAGACTCCCATTGCACGTCAGTTTGAGTTGCTCCAGGTTTTACTGCAAACTTAAGCAGACGCAAAACATGGGTAAAACCAAAACTCTAAACACAAACCTGGAATACATGGCAGCGCCTCCCTGTATCTACAAAATCCAAGAGACGCCCTTCCCATAGAAAATTACACGGCATGGAACCGCTGTTTCTAAAACGAGGAGCAAAAAATAAACTTGTGTGTTTGTCTGTGTTTTTTATACTGTGTGGTTTTCCACCCCTAAAAGAAACTCTGTTTGAAACTGCATTGTGAGTTACCTACAGAAGGGGTGCAAACACACACTCGCCCTGCTGCTGCACCCAGTTGTGGAAGAATAATAAATCCAGAATCCTAGATTTCAGCAAGATACCAGTTTTCAGAGACTTGAGCATGCTGGTGCCAAGCGGCAGGGCACATTCCAGCGTGTGTGTGTGTGTGTGTGTGTGTGTGTGTGTGTGTGTGTGTGTGTGTGTGTGTGTGTGTGTGACCATTAGTGTTGTGGGCATGTGTTTTTTTTTTTTTTTTTTTTTAAAACATCACAAGCTATGATTTAAACACTATGGGAAAAATTTGAGCTGTCAGATTTTGGGAGGGTCTGTCTAGCATGAGAGGGAGAGAGAGTCAGGGTGTTTTGTGTTTATTTGTATAAAAATATTTAGCCTGGGGGATTATATTGTTTATTTCAAACCTCATTTATGCGCTGGCATCCTTTTTGCACAGTGTCTTTTTATAAATCCTGTTACGTCAGGGGTAGAAACGAGACCCTCCAGTTGCATAGCAGTGTGATCCATTCCTGAGTTTCATAATAAGACACACCTGAGCTTTGTTATCAAGACACACTGGGGCTAATACAGCTTGTTGTAAAACCTGGATTGGGTAACACTGCTGTGCAATAGGAGTCTTATTTCCATCCTTGTAACGCTTCATTTAAACTTCTTCAATGCATTTCCTCAACACTGAAAACACTTAAAGTCAAACATTTTGTTTAATACTTATACCTCTTACATGAACATTTCTGAATACATTTCCAGCAGTGTTTAGTACCAGTAATGGAATATAGGTTTGTCCCGGCACTAATTTAACCTCATTTTAATCTCTCTCTGTCTCTCTGTCCCTCTCCCCCTCCTCTCTCTCTCTCGCTCTTGCTCTCGCTCTCTCTCTCTCTCTCTCTCTCTCTCTCTCTCTCTCTCTCTCCAGGCGATCGTTCGTGGCAGTAAGATCTCAGTGGACGGTGCGTCTCTCACATGGCTGCTGGACGAATTCGAGACCATGTCTGTGACTCGCTCCAACTCCCTCCGTCGGGTCAGTCCCCCGTCCCAGCCCCGCCGGGACTCTGCCCCCGCAGGGGGGCTCGAAAACGGGGAGGCAGCCAGACCGAGACCCCCTGGAGAGAGAGGAGGGGAGAGGCAGAGACCGGGACAGGGAGGCAGGGAAGATCCAGACAGGAAACCTTCCAGGACGCAGCAGCAGCCCAGAGGGCAGGAGCCCAGTCGCAACCGGGACAGACCGCCGCCCCCCCCTTCCAGAACAGAACCGGGCCGGAGGCAGGACCAGGAGGGGGGGAATCGCCACCAGAGCCAGCCAGGGGAAGAGGACAGGGTGGTGAGGCGGGACCCCGGCCAGGAGAGGAGGCCCAAGTCCAGCTACACTGGCACAAGCACCAGCCCCAGTCCCCGGGACAAGCGCCGCTTTCGGACCCAATATCGGGCCCCCAGCCTGCCCGGCACTGACGGGTGATCAAGACAGCACAGCCGACCGCCAGACCCTTCAATCGTACCCCGAGCAGAGACCGACGCAGGGAGGGGCGCAGGCACCCAGGTAAGGGGGGGGTGGTCAGGTTTTGATTTTGTTTGTTTTGTTTCAAGCAGAGTTTTAAAAAGTATTAAGTGTGGAGTGATCTAGCAATGGATGTTTTAACTACAAAACAGGGATGGAAATAAGACTCCCGTTGCATAGCAGTGTGATCCATTCCTGTGAATTTAATAAGACACACCTGAGTTTGTTGCCTAGACACACTGGGGCTGATCAAGCTGGTAGTAAAACCTGGACTGGGTGACACTGCTGTGCAACAGGAGTCTTACTTCCATCCCTGGTTATGAATGAACCAGCCTTAACAAGTCTGCTCCTTAGTAATGTGTTTTTTTAATTTTATTTTTTTATAATCCTCCCAAAAAAACACCAGCCCAGCAGCAAACCCCATGAAGCCCCTTCTCACAACGGGCCCTCCAGCCTCGCCAGGGACCACGGGGGCCACAGCAAGCCCAGCACAGGCAGCAGAGGACCAGGAAACGGGGAAGCGTCGGGGCAAAATACCCCAGGGGCAACCAGGGCGACCCCACCCGACCATCATTCCTCCCACCCTGGCCTGGGTCCGCACCCCACTCCCAATACCACCGTCACCCCCTCCCCCTCCTCCTCAGACCCACACCTCCCCAGATTCAGTGGCGGGCGCCCTCCCCAGCCCCAGCCCCAGCCCCAGCCCCGCCCCTCCCACACCCGCTCCCTCGGTCAGGAGCCCCAGCGCGTCTCTCACGAGCAGTTCAGGGCGGCCCTCCAGATGGTGGTGGATCCAGGGGACCCCCGGACGTACCTGGACCACTACATCAAGATCGGGGAGGGCTCCACGGGGATCGTGTGCATCGCCACGGTCAAGACCAACGGCAAGCTGGTGGCCGTCAAGAAGATGGACCTTCGCAAGCAGCAGAGGAGGGAGCTGCTCTTCAATGAGGTACAGCTGCTGCGCCTTGTGTTGAGTGCAAGAGGGGAGGTTTTATCATTCGTCCCTGTGTATGGAGTGGTTGTAGTGCTGTCTCTGTGTATGGAGTGGTTGTAACGCTGTCTCTGTGTATGGAGTGGTTGTAACGCTGTCTCTGTGTATGGAGTGGTTGTAGTGCTGTCCCTGTGTATGGAGTGGTTGTAGCGCTGTCCCTGTGTATGGAGTGGTTGTAACGCTGTAGTGCTGTCTCTGTGTCTCAGGTGGTTATAATGAGGGACTATCACCACGAGAATGTGGTTGAGATGTACAACAGCTACCTGGTTGGAGACGAGCTCTGGGTCGTCATGGAGTTCCTGGAGGGCGGGGCCTTGACTGACATCGTCACGCACACCAGGTGAGGAGAACCAGCCCAGCCAATCCTGTGCTGAGGGCAGGGAACCCACACTCACCCTGCGCAAACTCCTGGCTCCTTAATAATAATTATAGACTTCATTGAGGGGCGTTCTGAACCCCAGGACTGGGTGCAGCAGCAGCAGCAGGGCTAGTGTGAGTTTCTAACCCTGCTCAAACTCCTGGCTCCTGATCATTTCAATATTAATAATAATAATAGACTTCATTGAGGGGAGCTCTGAACCCCAGGACTGGGTGCAGCAGCAGCAGGGCTAGTGTGAGTTTGTAACCCTGCTCAAACTCCTGGCTCCTGATCATTTCAATATTAATAATAATAGACTTCATTGAGGGGAGCTCTGAACCCCAGGACTGGGTGCAGCAGCAGCAGCAGCAGCAGCAGGGCTAGTGTGAGTTTCTAACCCTGCTCAAACTCCTGGCTCCTGATCATTTCAATATTAATAATAATAGACTTTATTGAGGGGAGCTCTGAACCCCAGGACTGGGTGCAGCAGCAGCAGCAGCAGCAGGGCTAGTGTGAGTTTCTAACCCTGCTCAAACTCCTGGCTCCTGATCATTTCAATATTAATAATAATAGACTTTATTGAGGGGAGCTCTGAACCCCAGGACTGGGTGCAGCAGCAGCAGGGCTAGTGTGAGTTTCTAAACCGTGAGTTTCTAACTCCTGATTTCACAGACCCTGATCACCACTAATCTTGATTTCATTTTTAAATTCACAAATCTGACATGACGCATTCTTTTATGTGGGAGTGGGAACAGCAGTACTCTTTGAGCCCTGCCAGGTGGTGCTGTTGTACAAGAAAAAGCTTTCTTTAGTTTGTGATCTGAGCTTTAAGAGCCTACAGCTGTGGCTAAAATGTTTAATTATTCAGTGTGTTTCATTCCACTTTATGAAGCGAAGTGTGTTCATTCTACCGGGTGATGCAAAACCTTTGCCCACAGCTGAATATAGAGCCTATTCTAATGCCAACCCCATCTCAGTGTTTTTATTCTTGTGTGCAGTAATGTGAAGAAGTTGGTTAACAACCATTAGGATTGCTGAGATGGCAATAAGACTCCTGTTGCACAGCAGTGTCACTCAGTCCAGGTTGATCAGGCACAGTGTGTTTAGGCCACAAGCTCAGGTGTGTTTTGGCAAACTCAGGAATGGATCAAACCGCTTTGCAATGGGAGTCTTATTCCCATCCCTGCCCAGTGTCAGCTGACTCTTCTGGTTTGACTCTTTTTTTTTTTCGGTTCTTTATGACTTTCCAGGATGAACGAGGAGCAGATCGCCACGGTGTGTCTGTCTGTCCTGAAGGGCCTGTCTGTCCTTCACACGCAGGGCGTGATCCACAGAGACATCAAGAGCGACTCCATCCTTCTCACACACGACGGCAGGGTAAGAGTGCGATGTATAACGCATGCAGCCGTGTGAGATACGAGAAGTGAATGCAGTGCTTTTTTTTTATAATCTCTGGTGAGCAAGACCGCAGCTATGCAAGGTAGGGTTGGAATTGTATCAGAATCGAAGGATGTATGGAGAGCGTCTGTCCTTCGGTACGTCACCTGGCGATCCATATCGTTTCTTTCTCACGGTTTCAGCAGATTTTTGCATTGATAGCTATGGTAGAAACGGATGTGTGCGCATGTCTTTGTGCCTGCGTGTGTGTGTGTGTCTCTCTCTCACTCTCTCACTCTGTGTCTCTCTCACTCTCTCTCTCTGTGTGTGTGTCTCTCTCTCTCTGTCTGTGTGTGTGTCTCTCTCTCTCTGTCTGCGTGTGTGTGTCTCTCTCTCTCTCTCACTCTGTCTCTCTCTCTCTGTGTGTGTGTCTCTCTCTCTCTCTCTCTGTCTGCGTGTGTGTCTCTCTCTCTGTCTCTGTCTCTCTCTCTCTGTCTGTGTCTCACTCTCTGTCTGTGTGTGTGTCTCTCTCTGTCTCTGTGTGTCTCTCTCTGTGTCTCTCTCTCTGTCTGTCTGTCTCTCTCTCTGTGTCTCTCTGTCTCTCTGTCTCTCTCTCTCTCTCTCTCTCTCTCTCTCTCTCTCTCTCTCTCTCTCTCTCTCTCTCTCTCTCTCTCTCTCTGTGTTTTTATTAATGTCACCTCTCTCCTGTCCCCTGTCCTCTCCCCAGGTGAAGCTGTCTGATTTCGGGTTCTGCGCTCAGGTCTCTAAAGAGGTGCAGCGGAGGAAGTCTTTGGTCGGGACCCCGTACTGGATGGCTCCAGAGCTCATATCCAGGCTGCCGTACGGGCCAGAGGTGAGTGACTCTGTTTCCTTTACTTGTGTGTAGAACGTATCGTTGCTTGTATCCTTCTGCACCCAGGTACCACGTTCTATAGAGCAGGGGTGTCAGACCGTTCTTCGAAGGTACTGTCTCCGTGGTTTAGCTTTTGTATAGAAGCAGCACACACACACACACACACACACACACAGACACCCGATTTAGACACCCTGCATTTAGGTACATTATTTAAATAACCAGGAGACTGCAGATTGATGTTACATAAATTTGCTTATTTAACAACTCCTATTAGTAAACACAGAGACATCTACGGGTATGACTTGCTCACGCTGGGATGAGAATCCGTTCATTCAGAGCAGATTTACCTTTGCCCTGATTGTTCAAACGCCTGCACCTACCTGCTCGTTTCAATCAATCTATTTTTTTTGTTATTTATTTATTTATTTATTTAGTTGGCAGACGCCTTTATCCAAGGCGACCATACAGGTGTTACAAGGCAAGCTTCATATTTAAATACAGTGTAGATTACAGCAAGTGCAAATAATACTACTATTAAAATACAATATGAACTAGGATGCAGCCAGTTAGGATTACAGAAAGTTATATCAATGACGGATTAGCAGTGCAAGGATAGCGCATCAGCTGAGGGTCCAGTAACGTGGTGCGCAGGTCAGTCAATCAATCAATCAATTAATCAATGAATCCTCCCATAGGGTAGGGAGTGATTGTCCTGATCACTGTAGTGTTTCTGTACCCTTGTATCAACGCTGCCTTTTGCGTTCTCCTGGCCCCTCTGTTCACTGTTCACTCCTGGTGTGTGTGTGTTTGCTGCCCCCTGCAGGTGGATATCTGGTCCCTGGGGGTGATGGTAATCGAGATGGTGGATGGGGAGCCCCCCTATTTCAACGAGCCCCCCCTCAAAGCCATGAAGATGATCCGTGACAACCTGCCCCCCAAACTGAAAAACCTTCACAAGGTGGGTGGAGATTCAGTGTGTCTGTGTGTGTGTGTGTGTGCGCGTCATTAGAAGGGATATTTTACACAGCTGTGGCCAAAAGTTTTGCATCAACTAGAATTTTAGGATTGAGACATTAAAAATATATATATATATATATAAATAAATAAAACTATATGAACAGAATTTTAGATATTTTATTCAACGTCATGTAATCAAAGAAACTACAAAATGATATTGACAAAGTCTACCGGAAGCCATAATGGTAGTCCAGTATTTCACGTTTTGAAATGTTCAATACTTCCTTGAGTGTTGTCTTGTACTGAATTCCACTTTCTTGTTGCATGTCTAAGTCCAGCAAAGTTTTTAGCAGTTCCTCTGCAGTCTGGCACACAGACTCGTTGCAGTTATCTTTGTGTCTGTGTGTTGCAGGTCTCTCCTTTGCTCAAAGGCTTCTTGGACAAACTGCTGGTTCGAGACCCCGCCCAGAGAGCCACAGCAAATGAGCTGCTGAAGCACCCGTTCCTGACCAAGTCGGGCCCGCCTTCCTGCATCGTGCCACTAATGAGGCAGAACCGCCGGTGAGAGGGGCGGAGCTTGACGTGACATCACTGACCTCTCTGTGAGATGGGTGGGCTGCCTCAAAACTGTCAGACGCACGTACGAAGGTGCCAAAACCACTTGGGGGTATAAGAGATACAAATAGGAATTCAGGTAGCTCAGATCGACTGGATCGCTAAGCAGTTTCAGCTACCACTATTTCTATGGCTTTTTCCTCGAGATTTTTCATTCCTTTCATATTTTTTTTTAATAATTTGTGCTGACCAGCCCACACAGCGTTGCTTTTTTTTTTTTTTTTTCATCTCTGCTGAGAATTGACCTCTGAACTTTGCAATGAATTTTTGGGACTGCTGTCCTTCCTTCTGTCTATCAGGATCCCCGCTGAAGCAATCGCAAGGAAAAAGGAAGCCTTACTTTAACGTACACGTTTCGGACGCGTCCACAATGCTGGAAGATCCTCGATAAAGGGGAGGATTGGTGGTCGATTTTACTACGACTGACTGGGAAACCTACAGAACTCTCTCGGTTATTAAAAAAGACAGTACTTTTTATCCTAATGACAGCTGGATACATCTCCTTAAGGGATTTTTCTGTACTACTGTCTTTTTATACAGAGGGACAAAGCCACTGAAATAAAATAAAAATAAAAATAAAAAAAAATACTACTGACTGCAAAAGGAAGACCGCGATTTTCAAAGATTTTCTATATAGACACTGCTGTGCAAAAATCTTGGACACATTTCAGGAGTTACCGTGCATAGCGATGTTGTAGCATCTCCGGTCCTCCGCGGGTGTTTTCTGCTGTTGTGCAGCTTTGTCTGCTGTTGATGCAGCTTGGTTTGGGTGAGGGGAGGCCAGGCCTGTCGTTTAGCGGTCTTTGGTTCGCGTTCATCAGGGTCTTCAGAATCTTGTGATCCCAGCAAATCAGGGTGAACTGTGCATGGGCAGCTGGTGGGAGGTATTGAGGTGGAGTCCATCACATTTACCCAGTGTTGAGTCCATCACATTTACCCAGTGTTGAGTCCATCACATTTACCCAGTGGTTCTCAATGGGGGCGGGGAGCGGGAGCCCCTAGAGGGGAGCAAGCAAAAATGTCTCACTTTTGCACAGCAGTGTGTACACACCCATCATAAGTACATTTATATTTTAGGAATAGAACACTAAGGAACACAATAGAACACTAAGGAAGATCAACACTGGAATTGTGTGTATGTGGGGTTTTTATATATATATATATATATATATATATATATATATATATAAATCTGTTTTGTTTTTTTTTCTTATCTAGCAAGCACTGTTTGTTTTAGAGGTAGGTGCTGCACATGTTTTTGTGTGAAATGCATGACGGGGTGAGCTAGTTTGAATGCATTTTCTTTTACTGAGACACGTTAGTTTTTAATAGAAATAATGATTCTTCACCAGTGTCGGTACCAGTTTCCTTTAGAGAAGCTGTCACTAAAGTCGCCCTGGGTGTGCCCCTTTTTCTAGATGAAATAAGACTCCCGTTGCACAGCAGTTTGATCCAGTCCTGGTTTCACTAGGAGCTTAATAATCAGACACACCTGAGCTGGTTGCCTAGACACACTGGGGCTGATCAAGCTGGTAGTAAAACCTGGACTGGGTGACACTGCTGTGCAGTAGGAGCCTTATTTCCCATCCATTCTTCTCCCAGGCGCCTATATTTAGGGCTTCTAGTTTGGAGATTTTATTTTTGATCACGTGATGTCCCTTTTAAACATATTTTGAGCCGATTTTGCTTTCTTAATCAAACACTAATTACCAAAGGAAGTTGTTTCTTTTTCCCCTCATATCTTGAATGAGTTCACAAACGACGTGCATTGATCTCACCCGATTTCTATTTGAACCTGCATTTCGATCTGGCTCTAATTGCCGAATTCAGTTTATTAATTTCCACGGCGTTAGTTTCTAGTTGTGCGTCTCTAATTTAAACAATCTGGTATTCGGTTCAGGCTTAACAACTATTAACTAAGGTTTAAAGGGAGGGAGAGAGATGGAAAATAAAAACCTAAAACCGGAAGCCCTACGTATATTTTACAGAGGAGACTTGCTCCCTGTTAGACCCACAGTGACACCAGGTACTTTACCCTCAAGAGCACAAGGGTGGGGGGGTCCAGTTCAGGGTGACTGTGTTAGGTACAATCTGAGTTTTTGTCCTCCCTTTCCTTTAGTGAGCCTCAGACAAAACTTTTACCTGAATCAAGAGAGCCAAAGAAGTTCCTCTCGCGGACTGCCTCTCTCCACTGAAACGAGTCCCAGTCCCCTGTCCCCCTCCCCGAGCTGCCTCTCTCCACTGAAACGAGTCCCAGTACCCCCATCCCCCCCCCGGAGCTGCCGAGTTGGCTTCGTTCAGCCTGTCTGTGTGAACCTCGTTTTAGTATTTGGAGTCCCGGAAGTTATTAGTGATTCGATTTTTATATGTGTTTTGCTTTTTTGTTTTCATATGGTCTGCAATTTGTATAAACATTGGTTCAAGATTGAATAAATAGAGGGAGGGAAAAAAAATGGGGGGGGCCGGGTCATTTGTGTAACTCTTCAGGGATGGGAATCAGACTCCTATTGCACAGCAGTGTGATCCATTTCAGCTTTTACTGCTACCAGCTTGATCAGCCCCACTGTGTGTGCAGGTAACAAGCTCAGGTGTGTCTTAATATTAAACTCATCGTCAAAACAGGAACGGATCACACTGCTGTGCAACGGGAGTCTTGTTTCCACATCCCTGCCCCTTTCTTTAACATAAAACTGTCTTAGGAAATCCCAGAACTGTGGTTCTTTGTGGTTCTGTCGTGTCCAATCAAATATATAGACAATCAGATGTGCCTTACCAAAACCCCTGCATGCTTTCTCATTGATTTTATATAGATAGATAGATAGATAGACAGACAGTTCTTTTTTATATTGCATTGAGGGGTTCTTGCGACACAAGAGCAAAGCTAAATTCACCAGCTAAATTCAACCCTTGCAATAGAATTGCAACCCAAACTAATTAACTTCAGCCCCAGTTGTAATTCATTATTTTAGAACATAAGGATTCCACAACTTTGAAGGCTTATATTGAAGGCAGTTTTCTTCGTTGTGTTTGTGTGTGTTTTTTTTGTTTTTTTTTTCTTTTGTTCTTAAACGATTCTTTTGCTTCTGGGAATTTCAAACCGGACACTCTGTTTTTAATGTTCATGGAAACTGGGTAGAGGGACGTAGCGCTTGTAAAATCTACGTTTGAAAAACTAAAACTAAAAATCTTAATTCTTCTACAGCTGTGGCCAACAGTTTTGCATCACAGCATAATTTTAGATATTTGATTTAACTTCACATAACCAAAGAAACTACAACATGATATAATAGGAGTACAGTCGTATTTCATGTGGGGAGTTAAAAATGTCAAATTGTTTTCAATTTTCTGGTCAGTTTTTTTTTCTTCATTAACTATATGGGGGAACAAAGCAGTATGTAATTCAATATGTTCACGTAACATTATTCAGCAGGTTTCATTCAACTTTATGAAGCAAAATCAGTTCATTCTACAGTGTGATGCAAAACCATAGCTGTACTTCTATCACTGGGTGATGTGGACTCCCTCACCCCAACTGGGGAATTGTCAAGTGTCTTATCATGGTACCAGTAAGAAGGGTGGGGGGTGTGCTTGTTTTGGATTAAACATGAATCTCACGGTGGGTGGGTGGGGGACGACCAGTCGGAGAATCGCCCAGTTACATAAGTATGTGAAACTAAACCTCATGTTGTCCATTGAAGGCATTGGAAAAGACTTCTGGGCTAAACCTGTTGAATTCATTGGGTTTCTTTAGTGTTTCTGAATTGAGAACGTTTTTTTTTTTTTTTTTTTAACTCTACAGCATTTTTTTTGTTTGTTTGTTAGTAAAATATATTCTTGGCAATATATGGCTCTTAGGAATGCTGTGATTCCAATGCAACTTTAAGAGGAGCACAGTTTTATTAGGTCTGAGGTCACTACTGACGTGTCAAGCTTCAAACCTGATTTAATATATATATATATATATATATATATATATATATATATATATATATATATATATATATATATATATATATATATATATATATATATATATATATATATATATATATATATATATATATATATATATATGTTTTTTTTTTTTTTTTAATCGCTTACAATTTCCAACAGTATTGTTTTGATGATTTTATTCTGAGTGCAGTGACACGAATGATTGATTGATTGATTGATATGTGAACGTTTTGGGGTTTTCTTTGTTTTCCCTGAAATATTGAAATTTTACTCCTGGTTTTAGAAAAAGAATGCTGATCTATTTTTTTTTTGTTGTTGTTGTTGTTGCAGATTTTAAATAGTTTTTACAAATACAGTGTTTTTAAAGTAAACTTTGGTTCCGATCTGATTTGTATATGCCTCGTTGAAAATGTCTGTTTTTGTCTTTTCTGTGTGTGTCGTGTTTGCACAGTAAATCGTGCCTCACCCGGCATTGTATGTCTATACTGTATGTGAACACAGCAGAAGAGTACAGTCTAGATATAACCCCATTCAAGGGTTGTATTCATTTGCATTTTACTTTCTCCACTGTGTAAGCAAGGGTTTTACTGTACTATGCTTGATGGTAAACTAAGAAAGCAAACGTCACAAAACTTGGTGCTGGACTTCAGTCAAATGTCCATTGATTTTAGGCAGACAAGACTTGCACGCACGCACGCACGCACACACATAACCAGCACATACGATCTCCTGAAACCCTGTTTAATTCCAAATGGCATCCTGACAAGAGGTTATCGTGCATTTGCGCCTGCATATAAAGACAATTAGAGATTTTTATTTATTTATTTGTATCCGTCCCCGTGTGTCGCTAATACATGAAAGTGTTAATTCCGAAGCGCGCACGCAGGTGCTGGTCGAGTTTACTGGAAGCCAGTGGCAGCGACTCAGACCCGGTTTATTTTTATATTCTAGTCTCGCAGGCCAGGTTTTCGTGGTTTGAGAAGAGGAAGCTGCTTGTGGGCGGGTAGAAGTTGTCTTTTTCTTTTTTTGTTTTAATGTTTATTAGCTTCGATCATAGATCTCGGTTCATTAACTAGCTGAAAAAGCGGTTTCCTGTTACTCTTTGCCTCGATTTTGAAAAACCACCACCAGCAAAAAAAAAGTGTGTCAAAGTCTGACCTAATTTCAGCACCGTCTGGCCCAAGTTGATTTCTTAACTTTCTACTGGTTCCACAGATCCCGATTCGCACTAATCTTGTACTATATACATGCAACCTTTGAGCTAATCAGGATCCGTGAAACCAGAAATTAATGATACAAAAAAAACTGTCGCTTGCCGAATTTCTCAAGCCTCCTTGCAAGCTCGTCTTTATCATGCAGGCTTGAAGTGGGGCTTCGATCTTTTGCAGAACCTCGGATACAAACCCGACCGCATCCTTTATCAGTGCGATACCAGGAGGTTCAATCCCGACTCAGCCATTGACTCACTCTGTGTGTGTGTGTGTGTGTGTGTGTGTGTGTGTGTGCGTGTGTGTGTGGGACCCTGAGCAAGTCACTTCACCTCCTTGTGCTCCGTCCTTCAGATGCGATATAAAACAATCGAGGTCCTATTGGAAGTGACTCTGCAGCAACAGTTGTTGATGATGCATCGCTCACCCCCCTAGTCTCAACGTCGCTTTGGATAAAAACGTCTGCTAAATGACATCATAATAATAATAATAATAGAGAGGAGTGGTCGGAAATCTTACAATCAGAAGAACTGGATCCACGAACACCCAGTCGGGTCGCAGACAGAAGCCAGCCGGTGTGGAAAGGGTTAATTATGCCTTCGCTGTTC
This sequence comes from Acipenser oxyrinchus oxyrinchus, assembly GCA_030684275.1. Taxonomy (NCBI): domain Eukaryota; kingdom Metazoa; phylum Chordata; class Actinopteri; order Acipenseriformes; family Acipenseridae; genus Acipenser; species Acipenser oxyrinchus. Next base: position 669,538 of record CM060281.1, on the reverse strand, counting down.
TCCAGCCGGTTTGTTTGAACTCTTTCATGTATGGTGACCTCATATGGGGACGGATTTAAAAAAAAAAAAAAAGGTCTCTTCCAGTCTTACCTACACAGTATAAACATTTCAAATACTTCAACTTAGCTAGCTGTTCTTTACAATAGCAACAGCACATTTAGTTAAGTTAACCATGTATTTGTATTATATGGCTGGACTTCACAGCAACTGGCTGCGCTTTCCCTTGGGAATTCCTCTAATTCTCCGTATGTAGGGCGGAGTTTCAAATGTTGAAACTAAATTTAAAAAAAAAACACCTTTCTATCTCTGGTCCCCGATTGCCTTTTGAAGATTTTTATTTCTGGATTGTCTCTAGGGCAACAGGATATGACGGCAAATCTCACATATGCACAGGAATAGGTTATACTGTAATGCTATTAATAAAATGATTTACTCATAACGAGAGAGAGAGAGAGAGGTAGGTTGGTTGGTTGATTCTTGCGACCACTGGCACTGCACAACGAGCTGATCTTATCTGTAGCAACTTACCGAAGGATTGTGAACTGTTAAAGTATTTCACCTGGGTTTCTTGGTAAGTATAGTAAATGCGTGTATGCCTATTTGTGTGTGTGTGTGTGTGTGTGATAGTGTTCATGTTTATGGTGTTTCTGTTGAGTGTAAAAATGAACTGCAAATAAATTCAGAGGCGTATTTTAAAACAAAAATTTTTGTTTTAAAAAAAGTCGATTACGTTTTAAATATGTAACTGTATTCGCTTGTCGTCTGTTCATTGCATTTCTATTCAGGGCTGCCATATAGCTTATTGTCGAAGGCTTTGATCTCTTTTTTTTATTTCAATTACTTGGAAGTGCTTTATCAAGTGGTTTTGAAATATTCTCTTGTATCGTTTTAACTAACACTTGTCCCGTCCCGTTTAAAAATGAGTTGTTAATTCAAATTAGTTAAATAAATTACGTCCGGTGATAATGCGTGGTTCTGTATGCGATCATCATCATCATCATCATCATAATAATAATAATAAGAAGAAGAAGAAGAATAACGCACCCATGTCAGTTATTATGCTCTGTGTGATAGAATGTATTATTACACGAGGTAAGGTATCGATCCATGTAGTTTATTTTTTATTTTATTTTTTTCTACAGCATTAGTGTAACGCTGCCTGTGTGCTATTTTCACATCTAGACGCCGTGGAGCTATGCAAGTCCGAAAATAATTTGTAAGCACCGAAACTTGCCACTCTGTCAGAAACTGCTACCTGGTGCGTTGCTTGTGGGTGTTGCATTTATCTGGTGTTGCAAGAGGTTCCACACTTATAACGGATAGAAATCCCCAAAGACAGTGCGCAAAAACGCATGCCGGTTTGAGAACTTTTTAAAACAATGCTATATGCCAATGTGTTGTGTTTTTTTCTTATTCTTAATTTTATGTTCATGTTTTCATGACATCATTTAGTTTTTATTTGTGTTGTGAAAAACACAGCTCCGAGGAGAATGGGTCTAACAGGCTATACCTGCCGATCCAAGGAAAAGTCATCGAGAAACTGAATACTCGACCATGTGAGTCCATGTGCCGCTTTCAAACATTCAAACCTAAATCACATCCGTCTACTTGGCTATTTCTACCACGGTACCTGTTTCGATCGATTGATTGATTGATTTGATTGTTTGATTGAACAGTGGCTGTAACAATCTTCTTAAGTCTTTACCGATCTCGTGTGTCTGCAGTGTGAACCCCCTGCTGGGTTCGTCGGATCATGCCTGCCCACCCGATGACGTCAGTGACCGGCTGCCTCGGATCCCTGCTGTGCTGTGGGACGATTGTGCTGCTTCTCTTGTGTGATGACGCAATGGGGGCTGAAGCCAACTCGACTGCAGGTAACCATGGAAACCTGGGGCTACACTACAGTACTGCAGGGATGAAAATAACTCCCCAGTGAATAGCAGTTTGATCCATTCCTGGTTTTGCTATCCCTGTGTGTGTGTGTTTGTTTGTGTGTGGGGTGTGGGGTGTGGGGTGGGGGGGAGGCATGCTCTGTGCTTCCAAACTACCATACATGAAGTATAATGTTTAAAAGATTCAGTAGCCAGAATACTGAGCAAACCCTATTAAACCTACAAAGGTAGGTGAGGCTTCTTCAAGTGTGACCAGGACTGGGTGCAGCAGCAGCAGCAGCAGGGCTAGTGTGAGTTTGTAACCCTGCTCAAACTCCTGGCTCCTGATCATTTCAATATTAATAATAATAGACTTCATTGAGGGGAGTTTGAACCCCAGGACTGGGTGCAGCAGCAGCAGCAGCAGCAGCAGGGCTAGTGTGAGTTTGTAACCCTGCTCAAACTCCTGGCTCCTGATCATTTCAATATTAATAATAATAGACTTCATTGAGGGGAGCTCTGAACCCCAGGACTGGGTGCAGCAGCAGCAGCAGGGCTAGTGTGAGTTTGTAACCCTGCTCAAACTCCTGGCTCCTGATCATTTCAATATTAATAATAGACTTCATTGAGGGGAGTTCTGAACCCCAGGACTGGGTGCAGCAGCAGCAGCAGCAGCAGCAGGGCTAGTGTGAGTTTGTAACCCTGCTCAAACTCCTGGCTCCTGATCATTTAAATATTAATAATAGACTTCATTGAGGGGAGCTCTGAACCCCAGGACTGGGTGCAGCAGCAGCAGCAGGGCTAGTGTGAGTTTGTAACCCTGCTCAAACTCCTGGCTCCTGATCATTTCAATATTAATAATAGACTTCATTGAGGGGAGTTCTGAACCCCAGGACTGGGTGCAGCAGCAGCAGCAGCAGGGCGAGTGTCAGTTTCTTACCCTGACGATGCCTCTGATCGGATCTTTCCTCTCCTCTCCTGCAGGTCAGCCCTGCTCTCACCCGCTGGTCCCGAGCACGGTGGTTTCCGCCGCTCCATCTCCCTGCCGCGGCTTCGCCCCGAAACGGGTCATCGAGTATTTCTGCGAGCCGGGGTACTCTCTGCACGGCGCCGCCAGGACTGCCCACTGTCGCCATGGCAAGTGGAGCCCCACAGGTCCACCCTACTGCACGCCCGACCTGAGTAAGTCATCCCTTCCTGTGCCACGTATTACCATGGAGTACAAACAAGAGCTTATGCTGTGGAATACACGTTCTGTATATAATACTACTACTACTACTACTACTACTACTACTACTACTACTGTATAATTCTACAAAGAGGCAAATGGGTTTCTGTTCGATGTACATAAAGTCAAATGGATATTTGGATCCCAGGAACGGCAAGAAGACTCCTATTGCACAGCAATGTCACTCATTCCATGTTTTACAATGAGCTTGATTAGCCACAGTGTGTGTATAGGTAACAAGCTCAGGTGTCTCTCTTATTAAACTCAAACTGCTCCCCTGCGCTGTACCCTGCTCCCCTGCGCTGTACCCTGCTCCCCTGCGCTGTACCCTGCTCCCCTGCGCTGTACCCTGCTCCCCTGCGCTCTGCCCTGCTCACCAGTGTATCGTCACAATGCTCCCAGTATTTCTAACCTCCCCTTGTGTTACAGAGTCTAACCCGGGATCGGGCGATTCGGACACTACTGACCAGGAGTCCAGCCCTCTCCCGCCGTCGCCCGACGCGGCCGTGGCGGTGTCCGTCTTCCTGCTGACCACCACGGCCTGCATACTGGTCAAACCACGGGTGCGAGTCTGCCAATGTGACAGGTACAGCCACGCCCATGCTCCTTTAGTCACAAAGACTCCCGTCCGACACTAATAATTGTAATAGTTTCTGCTCCCCTGTGCTGTGCCCTGTTGATCCATTCCTGGTTTCACTATGACTTTAATCAGACACACCTGAGCTTGTTAGCTAGACACACTAGGGCTGATCAAGCTGGTAGTAAAACCTGGAATGGGTGACACTGCTGTGCAATAGGAGTCTTATTTCCATCCCTGCCTTGCGTTTGCCTCAGAGTGTGGTTGGATCATGTGATCAATTCCAAACTCTCTCTTGCAGCAGACGACTTTCAGACCAGCTGGGCTTGATGATTGACAGCCCCCCGGTCCTCCTGCCCTCCTATGAGGAGGCTGTGTAC
>CM060281.1:522982-660482 GCA_030684275.1 Acipenser oxyrinchus oxyrinchus | reverse complement strand
TATGCTTTACCAGACCTCTCTGTGCTTTACAATGCTTCCCTATGCTTTACCAGACCTCTCTGTGCTTTACAATGCTTCCCTATGCTTTACCAGACCTCTCTGTGCTTTACAATGCTTCCCTATGCTTTACCAGACCTCTCTGTGCTTTACAATGCTTCCCTATGCTTTACCAGACCTCTCTGTGCTTTACAATGCTTCCTATGCTTTACCAGACCTCTCTGTGCTTTACAATGCTTCCCTATGCTTTACCAGACCTCTCTGTGCTTTACAATGCTTCCCTATGCTTTACCAGACCTCTCTGTGCTTTACAATGCTTCCTATGCTTTACCACACCTCTCTGTGCTTTACAATGCTTCCCTATGCTTTACCACACCTCTCTGTGCTTTACAATGCTTCCCTGTGCTTTACCAGACCTCTCTGTGCTTTACAATGCTTCCCTATGCTTTACCAGACCTCTCTGTGCTTTACAATGCTTCCCTATGCTTTACCAGACCTCTCTGTGCTTTACAATGCTTCCCTATGCTTTACCAGACCTCTCTGTGCTTTACAATGCTTCCCTATGCTTTACCAGACCTCTCTGTGCTTTACAATGCTTCCCTATGCTTTACCATGCTTTCACAGTGTTTACAGTTATGGGCATTTAAAAAAAGAGAGAGAAATTAAATTGACTTTGGAAAATTACTTGTTGTGGTTGTGAGAAAATGGGGCGGGGCGAGAGGAGGCGTGAAAGGCTGCTTGCTTCATTAATGGGTAGGGCGGAGTGACGATCACGGCTCTGTAATAAACTCATCTGACAATCACTTTCACCGACTTAAAACCCTTCACCTGTTTACACAGCTGCTGTGTCACAGTGCTAGCTCGGCCTGTGCGGAGCGGTCTATTTAATATTCATTAAAAAATAAAAAAAGAAGAAGCTAAAACAGAACGAAATGGCTGGAGCGTGTTCTTCTGAATGGTTGCAGAAATGCGAGATGATCTGGAAACTGAAGCAGCGCAACGTCCCGGCGCCGGATTCAGTGGACTGGAAAACAGTGTTTGAAAAAAAACCCATTGAACGGAACCTGATTAAAACTCCGGCGCCCGAAGGTACTGTAATAACGAACCAGATCTGTTAAAACATAGCTTATCCGGGGAGAAGGGCGAGGTCGCAGTTTGCCATTCATTTCCGAGTTCACAGAGTAACACAGCACCGCAGCGTGGTGAAGCATTATTAATAAACATGGCAAATTATTCAAAACTATGGGCAATGCATGAGGGGAAAAGTGCAAAAACACCGTGGTGAATTTTTACAAAGTTAGAAGCAGTATATTTGGGGGTAGCTGTAAGTCGTTTTTTTATTTTAAATTCTTCTGTGAAACGTTTGACTGGCATTGTGTTTTTATTTTATTTCAGTATGTAAAAATGAATGGGCTTCTTTCTATTCGTACAATATTTCTTGGAGCCCAACCGGCCCTTTTTTTTATTATTATTATTATTATTTTTACACAGGTTAGAGGGGAAGTCTGTAACTTTTGAAACACAGGGATGATACGTGTAGCTTGCAACTGCACACTAGTAAAAGCCTACACTTTTAAAGTCGTGTAAAAAAAAAAATGCAATCGTGAAACTGAGGTTTGCACGCGTAGGTTCTCAGTGTAAGTAAAGTGTTTTAAAATGAGTATTACTCGTTATCAGTGGTGTTTACACAGACACGCACCAATCATCGCGGGATACGCACTAACAGTGGCCGGAATGTATGAGTTGTGTTTTGTTTCTGCGTATATTTCATACAGCCGATAGATTACGCAAATAATACGGCAATACGTGTGATAAGAGTTATAAACACTGCGTTTTTTTTTTGTTTTTTTTTTAATAGTGTTTAACACTTTTTAACTTTGCACCCCCCCAGGTCTAAAGCACACCATCCCGCCCCCAAAGCACGAGTTTGACGGGATGATGGGTTCCCGACCCCCCCAGTTTGAACCGGAAGGTAAAAAATACAAATTAAAATATTCCTTACTTTTTCTCGCATGGTCACATCGGACGCCACGGTAGAAAAGCAGCATTGTAAACTAGCTTGGTGTCCCCTGCTCAAAGTGTAGTGAAGCACAGAGAGGAGAGTGAACCAGCCCCTTCTCAAAGTGTAGTGAAGCACAGAGAAGATAATGAACCAGCCCCTTCTCAAAGTGTAGTGAAGCACAGAGAAGATAATGAACCAGCCCCTTCTCAAAGTGTAGTGAAGCACAGAGAAGATAATGAACCAGCCCCTTCTCAAAGTGTAGTGAAGCACAGAGAAGATAATGAACCAGCCCCTTCTCAAAGTGTAGTGAAGCACAGAGAGGAGAGTGAACCAGCCCCTTCTCAAAGTGTAGTGAAGCACAGAGAAGATAATGAACCAGCCCCTTCTCAAAGTGTAGTGAAGCACAGAGAAGATAATGAACCAGCCCCTTCTCAAAGTGTAGTGAAGCACAGAGAGGAGAGTGAACCAGCCCCTTCTCAAAGTGTAGTGAAGCACAGAGAAGATAATGAACCAGCCCCTTCTCAAAGTGTAGTGAAGCACAGAGAAGAGAATGAACCAGCCCCTTCTCAAAGTGTAGTGAAGCACAGAGAAGAGAATGAACCAGCCCCTTCTCAAAGTGTAGTGAAGCACAGAGAAGAGAATGAACCAGCCCCTTCTCAAAGTGTAGTGAAGCACAGAGAAGATAATGAACCAGCCCCTTCTCAAAGTGTAGTGAAGCACAGAGAGGAGAGTGAACCAGCCCCTTCTCAAAGTGTAGTGAAGCACAGAGAAGAGAGTGAACCAGCCCCTTCTCAAAGTGTAGTGAAGCACAGAGAAGAGAATGAACCAGCCCCTTCTCAAAGTGTAGTGAAGCACAGAGAAGATAATGAACCAGCCCCTTCTCAAAGTGTAGTGAAGCACAGAGAAGAGAGTGAACCAGCCCCTTCTCAAAGTGTAGTGAAGCACAGAGAAGATAATGAACCAGCCCCTTCTCAAAGTGTAGTGAAGCACAGAGAGGAGAGTGAACCAGCCCCTTCTCAAAGTGTAGTGAAGCACAGAGAGGAGAGTGAACCAGCCCCTTCTCAAAGTGTAGTGAAGCACAGAGAAGATAATGAACCAGCCCCTTCTCAAAGTGTAGTGAAGCACAGAGAAGAGAATGAACCAGCCCCTTCTCAAAGTGTAGTGAAGCACAGAGAGGAGAGTGAACCAGCCCCTTCTCAAAGTGTAGTGAAGCACAGAGAGGAGAGTGAACCAGCCCCTTCTCAAAGTGTAGTGAAGCACAGAGAAGATAATGAACCAGCCCCTTCTCAAAGTGTAGTGAAGCACAGAGAAGATAATGAACCAGCCCCTTCTCAAAGTGTAGTGAAGCACAGAGAGGAGAATGAACCAGCCCCTTCTCAAAGTGTAGTGAAGCACAGAGAAGATAATGAACCAGCCCCTTCTCAAAGTGTAGTGAAGCACAGAGAAGAGAGTGAACCAGCACCTTCTCAAAGTGTAGTAAAGCACAGAGAAGAGAGTGAACCAGCCCCTTCTCAAAGTGTAGTAAAGCACAGCGAGGATACAGCCCCCTTCTCAAAGTGTAGTAAAGCACAGCGAGGATACAGCCCCCTTCTCAAAGTGTAGTAAAGCACAGCGAGGATACAGCCCCCTTCTCAAAGTGTAGTAAAGCACAGCGAGGATACAGCCCCCTTCTCAAAGTTTAGTGCCCCTGGTAAAAGCACAGTTAAGCATTATAAACACTGGCTACGCTGTGTGTTCAACGCATGCCTGAGACTCTCAAGTACAAATTTCAAATTTCAATATTCCTTTTTTCCAGTTTGTAACGTTACCGTGTTTATCAATCATAAGAAAAAACAGTGCTGATAAGTTCAGTGTTATTTATTCTTTTGCTTGGTTGAAAAAAAAAGGGAACAGGTTTAATCTTTCTTAAGACTTTCACTCCGGATTCTGTGCAATCGGTATTGCAACAGACTGACACACATTGATACACACACTGATACACACACACACACAGTGACACTGACACACACACAGTGACACGCGCACACACACTGAGACACACACAGTGACACGCACACACTGAGACACACAGTAACACTGACACACACACACACCAGGGATGGGGAATAAGACTCCTGTTGCACAGCAGTGTCACCCAGTCCAGGTTTTACTACCAGCTTGATCAGCCCCAGTGTGTGTGGGTAACAAGCTCAGGTGTGTCTTATTAAACTCACAGCAAAACCAGGACTGGACCACACTGCTGTGCAGCGGGAGTCTCATTTCCATCCCTGTGTGTAGACACTCGGTGACTCTCACTTATGTTTCCCATCCATCTCTATACCCTTTGATCAGTTTAGAAGGAAACTGTCTTGTAATGGAAGGGTTATTCTCAACATTGCTTTGAAACCTTCCCAGTATGTTAAGATTTAAACATTAACCCGTGTTTATCCGTTAAAGCTCAAAGTAGCGCTTGCTGTAGGAAATCTCTTCCCACCTCCCATGTGAATCCTGTCCTCTCCACTGGTTAGGTGACTTCACAGGCTGGAAGACCAGTAGAGAGGACCTCCCCCTGGACAGCAGTGGAATCCCCCCTGGAGCTGTGGTCTGTCACCTGCCCAACTTCAGGTGAGAGAGCGTCCCGATGCACAGCTTATACTCCCCTTCGCAAAGTGTCCCATAATAAAAACACAGCTTCACAATGCTTCCCTATGCTTTACCAGACCTCTCTGTGCTTTACAATGCTTCCCTATGCTTTACCAGACCTCTCTGTGCTTTACAATGCTTCCCTATGCTTTACCAGACCTCTCTGTGCTTTACAATGCTTCCCTATGCTTTACCACACCTCTCTGTGCTTTACAATGCTTCCCAATGCTTTACCACACCTCTCTGTGCTTTACAATGCTTCCCAATGCTTTACCAGACCTCTCTGTGCTTTACAATGCTTCCCTATGCTTTACCAGACCTCTCTGTGCTTTACAATGCTTCCCTATGCTTTACCACACCTCTCTGTGCTTTACAATGCTTCCCTATGCTTTACCATGATTTCACTGTGCTTTGCAATGCTTCCCTATGCTTTACCACACCTCTCTGCTTTACAATGCTTCCCTATGCTTTACCACACCTCTCTGTGCTTTACAATGCTTCCCTATGCTTTACCATGATTTCATTGTGCTTTGCAATGCTTGCCTGTGCTTTTCCATGATTTCACTGTGCTTTACAATGCTTGCCTGTGCTTTTCCATGATTTCACTGTGCTGTATTACACTGTGCTGTGCTTTTACCATGGAGCATATTTTCTATAAGGGTTGGTCTACTCTGGTTTGTTTTTTATATGTGAAACCCTGTTAACCCCTCGCTCTCCTCCCCTCAGCTGGTTCACTCTGGAGCAGAAAATCGACCTGAAGGGGGAGGGGCTGTGGGAGGAGCTACTGGATGTCTATCAGCCTGACATCAGCATCCAGGACTGGTGAGTGGTGCGATACTAAAGAACGATTGTTTGTTTTTGTGTCTGAATTGAGCACAGCTTTGTGTTGTGTCTTTTACCAGTCAGTTTTTGATGGTGTATCCGATATGCTTCCTAATAATATGACGCATCATGTTTGTGGTCGAGTATATTTTAAAAAGGTATTTAAAATATACGTTGAGCCATTTTTTAAAAATTTTTTAAATGTACGCTACGATAAGTTTTTTACATCTTTACTAGTCTCACACGAAAACGCAGTTTAGAAGATCCTGTTAATGATACAGGAACGAGTGGTTAAATTGACACAGCAGCTTAACACATTCACGTTGCAATACCCCGCCTGATTCTGCCTGTGTTTGTGTTTGCGTCGGTGTCGGTATTTGCGTCAGTGTTTTCTGTGTGTTGTTCTCTTGAGGTACGAGGACAGCAAGCTGCATGAAGAGGTCTACCAGCTGCAGGTGAGGCTGCTGGGGGCGGACGGGCAGACGGTCATCCAAGAATTCAAGCTGAACCCCAAAAACGACACCGCTGGGGACCCCGAGCGCTGGCTGGAGGTACGAGGGTCACTCCATCACAGCTGTGGCGTCCAGTGGTTCATTATTATTATTGTACAGAACCACTTTTGTTTCTCTTTAATAACCTCTCTCTCTCTCTCCCTCCTTCCCTCTCCTCTCCCCTCTCTCTCTCTCTCTCTCTCTCTCTCTCTCTCTCTCTCTCTCTCTCTCCCCCCCCTCTCTCTCAGGTCTCCCACGTGTTTCGTGGGTACGGTCCGGGGGTGAGGCACCTTCACTTCCTGCACAGAGTGAAGACGATGAGGATGATGGATTTCATGGCTACCCGTGTGACAGACAGCTCTGTGCTCGTCAAACTGCGAGACTGAGACACAGAGCTGGACTCTGCAACGCGGGACTCTGCAGCTCCACGCAGCTAACAGCATCTTCAAAAAAAATCCCTTCGATATTATATTACACAAATATATTGCACAAATATATTGCACAAGCAGGGGAGCTCGCGACGTAGGCATAGCTGCTAATAAATTGATAAACAGACTCAGTATTACGATGCCTGGAGGTTTAATAGTAAAGAATAGTAGATTGTTACATCATTAACTGTGCAGGAAATGACATCACAAACACATTAATGGATTTGAATAGAAATTAGCGAGTGTCGTTGCCATGGCATCAAAAGCCTGCAAGGACCTCCACGGTTTGTTTTGAAATGCAAGATGGCGCTTTTGAGCAAAAGTGTGTGTATTTTTTATATATATATTACACACACACACAGGGATATACTGTGTAAAGCTATGCTTTATTAAAATGTGCTTTCAACTAGAAACTTCTGTCACTTGTGTTTATTTTATAAAGTGTACCCCCCTTTTAGTTTGACTTCATTTCACTATGTACAAGTCTATACAATCCTATGGGGTCAAAAAAAATAAAAAATAAATAAAATAAGTCCTTCAAAAAAAACGTGCCCCTAATGTTTAAACATACCGTTTGAATGTAATGGTTTTAAAATCTTTCAATGCAAGAGTCTTTTATAGCAAAGTGTCATTATAGTGTTGTGTGAATGTAGCTACAGAGTTTAGAACAGGAAATCTACACTGTACACTGTTAATGCAAAGAAACACTATAAACGTGTGTGTGTGTCACTGTCGTGTGTCACAAACGCTCGGAACCTCGCCGGAAGATGGTAAACAATGGGTGGGTCAGGTGACTGGTGATGTCACAATGCCTTTTGCTTTACACCACCCATGACAGTAAAACTGCATTCTGTGCAGACAGACTGACAGACAGACCCAAAATGCTGAAGAGCAAATCAAGGAGCCCGGAGAACGACGTCGAGTCCCTGAAGCACTGGCAGTACCCTGAAAAATGTGGGCACCATATTGTCAGAGCGCCCCAACCTATCCAGGTAAATGAGACGAACCAGCCGATATATAACACAGGAGTTCAAGCCAATGTCTGCATTGAATTTTTATTATTATTATTATTATTATTATTATTATTTTTAGTAGTAGTATCACTACTACTATTATAAATCACATCCAAAATGAATCACATAAAATATTTAAAAATACTTAGACGCTTAGTAATTTCCAGCTCCCAGCTCGTCTTCCTCCTCCTCCTCCTCCTCTCTCCCCAGCTCCCAGCCCCCCTGCCCCTGGTCCCCGAGGTGGAGAGGCCACTGTGCCAGCAGGTCTGGTTCCACGGAGCTCTGTCCCGGCAAGATGCCGAATGGCTGCTGCAGAAGGAGGGCGACTTCCTGGTGAGGGAGGGAGGAGGCAGGAGGCGAGAGGAGGTGGTGCTGTCAGTTAGGAGCATGGGGCAGGGCCGGCACTTCATCATCCAGAGCATCGGAGTGAGTCAGACCCACTGCGAGGGACTGGGAGGGGCTGGGAGAGACTGGGAGCATGTGGGAGGGGCTGGGAGAGACTGGGAGGGGCTGGAAGCATGTGGGAGTGGCTGGGAGCATGTGGAAGGGCTGGGAGAGACTGGGAGGGGCTGGGAGAGACTGGGAGGCTGGGATGTGGGAGGGGCTGGGAGCATGTGGGAGGGGCTGGGGGCATGTGGGAGGGGCTGGGAGAGACTGGGAGGGGATGGAAGCGTGTGGGAGAGACTGGGAGTCTGTGGGACACTGGGGGTTAACTGGAAAAGGACTGGGAGTTAATGGGACAGACTGGGGTGGTACTGGTAGGGTGTGGGATTGACTGGGAGGGAGTGAGACAGAAAATGAATGGGACAGACTGGGAGTTTGTGGGACTGGCTGAGAGTGAGTGAGGTGGACTGTCCTCTCCCTCTCCCTCGCTCTCAGAACGCGTACTGTTTCGAGCCCCAGGGCAGTTGGTTCTACACCGTGCCCCTGTTGATCGAGCACCACGTCAGGAAGAAGAAGTACCTGACAAAGAAGTCCAGGGTCACGATCCAAGTGCCGGTACTCAAGGTAAATACACAACTGCACAGCCAGAAACACTGCGCACTGAGAAACACACGAAACTTAACACACTGAAACTTAACACAACGAGAACTTAACACAACGAAAACTGCACAGCAGTTTGATCCATTTCTGGTTTTGCTGTGACTTTAATAAGACACAGCTGAGCTTGTTATCCACACACACACTGGGGCTGATCAAGCTGGTAGTAAAACCTGGACTGGGTGAAACTGCTGTGCAACAGGAGTCTGATTTCTTCTTTCCATTCCTGGCTATGGAAGCTGTTTCACATTTAATAGAATTACTATTTGCCTTGTCCACTTAAGCATTTGTATTTTATCCTCGTATATTTCAGGTGAAATGGGAGCTGGAACATGAAGACATCGTGATGGGAGAACTCATCGGCAGTGTAAGGGTCCCTGGTTTCAAATATGATTTTTATTTTTGTGGGAGAGACTGGGAGAGACTGGGAGCGTGTGGGAGAGACTGGGAGAGACTGGGAGCGTGTGGGAGAGACTGGGAGAGACTGGGAGCGTGTGGGAGAGACTGGGAGCGTGTGGGATAGACTGGGAGCGTGTGTTCCGCACAGTACAGGGTCCACTAGACATGAGATTTCATGTACGACAAGCACCATTCCGCACAGGCTTGTTTAACTCCTTCACCCCCGCAGGGTAACTTCAGCGAGGTGTTCAGCGGGCGGCTGGCCTCTGATAACACTCCTGTCGCTGTGAAGCTGTGCAGGGACGGCATGCCCAGCGAGATCAAGAGCAGATTCATCGAGGAGGCGCGGTCAGTGCAAAACCACCAGAAAACATGAGCATCCACTGCCAGGGTTTTAAGAGAACGGCATCCTCTGTGCCATCCTGCATTGAGGTTACCTCGGGGAGTCCAGGACACAACAAATCACACAGCAACGCCTGAACTCACCCTGCAAGATACGCAATAAAATACAATTTAAAATAAATCCACGTTTAAAAAAGGGAAATGATCGCTAAATCAAACCAGTGCAAGCGACTTACCTTCTAACAGGTGGAGGAAGAATCAGATCAGATCAGCTCAGCTCAGCTCAGCTCAGCTCAGCAGGAGACTGCGCAAATATCTGCTTTCTCTCTGTGCTGCACCTATTTTATACACACAAGATAACGAGATTGTTAAAGCAAATGAGCCTTTGCTGGGTCCAGTTACCCCGCCTGTTATATTCAGATTGGCTGGCTATATTCAGTTACCTTTCTAAAATGTGCATGACCTCGTAGTACTTCTAATCTTAGATCTCAGGCTGTTCTGAGATCTATTTAGCCTAGGGTAGAATCGGGTACAGTGTTCTGAAATGAAAGTACACCCCTCTCCCCTCTCAGGATTCTCCAGCAGTATGATCACCCCAACATTGTGCGTCTCATTGGGGTGTGCGCCCTGAACCCCGTCTGTATCGTCATGGAGCTCGTCACAGGTGAGACAGAACCAGAGAGAGAGACTGAGACACTGAGAGAGAGACTGAGACACTGAGACACAGAGATAGAGAGAGAGAGAGAGAGTGAGACACAGAGAGAGAGAGAGAGAGACACTGAGGCAGACACAGCTATACAGAGAGATACACAGAGACACACATTGAGAGACTCTCTCCCCTCTCCTCCCCTCTCTCTCTAGGGGGTGATTTCCTCTCGTTCCTGCGTTCTCAGGGAGGCAGTCTCTACATCAGGGATGTGCTTAAGTTTGCAGAGCAGGCAGCAGCGGGCATGGCTTACCTGGAGAGCAAGAACTGCATCCACCGGTAAATCACTCTCTCACTCTCAATCTCTCTCACTCTCACTCTCACTCTCACTCTCAATCTCAATCACTCTCAATCTCAATCACTCTCAATCTTGATCAATCTCTCTCACTCTCAATCTCACTCTCTCACTCTCAATCTCAATCTCTCTCACTCTCTCAATCTCTCTCAATCTCTCTCACACTTACTTTCTCTTGTTCTTTAATCAGTCCCTGTGGTGTCAAAGAGCTTCTCTTCCTGTCTCTGTGGTGTCCCTCTCTAAGCGCTCCCCCTCTTCTCTTCCTGTCTCTCTGTCCCTCACTAAGCGCTCCCCCGCTTCTCTTCCTGTCTCTCTGTCCCTCACTAAGCGCTCCCCTCTTCTCTTCCTGTCTCTGTGGTGTCCCTCACTAAGCGCTCCCCCTCTTCTCTTCCTGTCTCTCTGTCCCTCTCTAAGCGCTCCCCCTCTTCTCTTCCTGTCTCTGTGGTGTCCCTCTCTAAGCGCCCCCCTCTTCTCTTCCTGTCTCTGTGGTGTCCCTCTCTAAGCGCTCCCCCTCTTCTCTTCCTGTCTCTGTGGTGTCCCTCACTAAGCGCTCCCTCTCTTCTCTTCCTGTCTCTGTGGTGTCCCTCTCTAAGCGCTCCCCCTCTTCTCTTCCTGTCTCTGTGGTGTCCCTCTCTAAGCGCTCCCCCTCTTCTCTTCCTGTCTCTGTGGTGTCCGTCTCTAAGCGCTCCCCCTCTTCTCTTCCTGTCTGCAGGGATCTGGCTGCGCGGAACTGCCTGGTGTCGGAGAGCAGCAGCGTTCTGAAGATTGGCGATTTCGGGATGTCCCGCGAGGTGGAGGATGGGGTATACTGTGCTACCAAGGGAGGCATGAAGCACGTCCCAATCAAGTGGACCGCTCCGGAGGCACTCAAATTCGGTTAGAAGACCCCCACCCCACTAGAAACTCACACTAGCCCTGCTGCTGCTGCTGCTGCTGCTGCTGCACCCAGTCCTGGGGTTCAGAGCTCCCCTCAATGAAGTCTATTATTAATAATGAAATGATCAGGAGCCAGGAGTTTGAGCAGGGTTACAAACTCACCAGTGCTTGCCTATGCTTTAACATGCTGCTTTATCGCGCTTTGCTGTGCTTTTACTTTGGTTAACTTCTCATGAAGGGCATTGACGGTAGCGCTACTCTTAATGAATCAGTAACATTAACCCCGTGCCTCCCAGGCTGCTACACCACGGAGAGTGACGTGTGGAGCTACGGAATCCTCCTCTGGGAAACGTTCAGCCTGGGGGCCACGCCCTACACCGGCATGACCAATCAGCAAACCCGCGAAAAGGTCGACAGAGGTCAGTCCATGCCCAGCACGCTTTCACACTGCGTTTCCACTGCGCTGTCAAACCCAGATCCTGTCGGTTTTTCTGTTTTTTTTTTCGGGGGGTGTCAGGTTTCCGGATGAGGCGCCCGGTTCTGTCCCTCAGAGGTGTACTGACGTGATGCTGCGGTGCTGGGATGCGCGCCCGCATGCCGGCCAAGCTTCTTCGATATCCACTGCGAGATTGCCGTGCTGCTTCGGAAGATGAAGTCCAGTGAGCGGGGGACTGACTGACTGGGCTGCCTGTGCGGAGTGCGGTGGACTGAAACTACATCTCCGTGTGGGCAGGGCACGCTCAAATAAACCACAGCTGATTTATTTACTTAAAAATATATTTACAAAGAGATGTGTGGTGGTGGTGGTGGTATTTTTTTCTTCACAGTGTGCATAAGCAACAAGCTCAGGTGTGTCTTATTAAACATGCAGTAAAACCAGGAATGGATCAAACTGCTGTGCAACGGGAGTCTTATTTCCAGCCCTGTTATACTATGCATTTACCATGCTTTTTTGACTTGCTTTACAGTGCTTACCATGCATTCACTCTGCTGTATTACACTTTGCTGTGCTTTTATTATAATTTACTATTATAAGGGTTATTTTACCTTGGTTTGTTTATTAATATGCTTTACCAGACCTCTCTGTGCTTTACAATGCTTCCCTGTGCTTTACCAGACCTCTCTGTGCTTTACAATGCTTCCCTGTGCTTTACCAGACCTCTCTGTGCTTTACAATGCTTCCCTATGCTTTACCATCCCTCTCTGTGCTTTACAATGCTTCCCTATGCTTTACCATACCTCTCTGTGCTTTACAATGCTTATCTATGCTTTACCAGACCTCTCTGTGCTTTACAATGCTTCCCTATGCTTTACCAGACCTCTCTGTGCTTTGCAATGCTTCCCTATGTTTTACCAGACCTCTCTGTGCTTTACAATGCTTCCCTATGCTTTACCACACCTCTCTGTGCTTTACAATGCTTCCCTATGCTTTACCACACCTCTCTGTGCTTTACAATGCTTCCCTATGCTTTACCAGAACTCTTTGTGCTTTACAATGCTTCATTATGCTTTACCAGACCTCTCTGTGCTTTACAATGCTTCCCTATGCTTTACCAGACCTCTCTGTACTTTACAATGCTTCCCTATGCTTTACCAGACCTCTCTGTGCTTTACAATGCTTCCCTATGCTTTACCAGACCTCTCTGTGCTTTACAATGCTTCCCTATGCTTTACCAGACCTCTCTGTGCTTTACAATGCTTCCCTATGCTTTACCAGACCTCTCTGTGCTTTACAATGCTTCCCTATGCTTTACCATACATTCACTGTGTTGTATTACACTTTGCTATGCTATTACAATGATACACTTTTTTATAGGGTGCACGGTTACAAACCGCTACAGGAATGTGTAACCAAAAAAAAAACAACTAAAAAATCACCTGCGTTAAAAAAAAAAAAATAAAATAATAATTAAATAAATAAATAAATCAAATCCCTCAGATGTCACTCGATTCGAATCTACCAATCACCGAGCAGCCCATTCGATTCGGCTCGACCGTGATTGGTCAGAGTCTCCGGTAAGGTTTGGACGAGTAAAGAGCGGGCCGGCAGCCAATCAGATTAACAGATTTGATGTTTTTCCTCTCCTCCGCTCCTCCCCATCTGCGAGTGGAAAGAGAGGGAGCCATTTTGTGTAACTAGCGGAGCGGGTCAGCAGTCCGAGAGCCGCCGAGGGGGAAAAGGTACAGTTGCAGGGAAAAAAAAACAACTGAATTATGGTAATAAACTGTACTGTAAATTTCGAGTCGAGGATTAGCGTGTAAACGATGTGCTGGATGTTGCTGTATTTAAAACACAACATATTTACAGATGTATTTGTCGTCGTTGTTGTTGTTTTTTTTTTTCAGTTTTACTGGAGTTACATTCAATGAAACCGATTAAATTGATATTATTTGAAGGGAAACCGCGTTTAAAAACAATACTAAAACAACGAAAACGTAAATGCGGCGTGTTTTTTTTTAAATAGACTTTGTGTTTTGTTTATTTATTTTTAAATTGTACAGGCCTGTCGAAGCGCTATTTTTTTTTAATGTGCTGTTTACAAGTTGGTTGTAAACAAACAATCTAACATCGTTTTTTTTCTAAAACAAAAATATTTATTTTTATTTTGTGTCTCTTTTTTGCAGCTGTGTGTATATATATACACATTTAAAAAAAATCACAGCGATAATAATACATTTAAGAATGAGCTCGGTGGACGTAAAGAAACTGAAGGTACATGAACTGAAGGAAGAGCTGCAGGCCCGGGGTCTGGAGGCTCGGGGCCTGAAAGCGGACCTCGCCGAGCGGCTGCAGGCCGCACTGGACTCCGAAGCTTTGGGTGTCGGGGTAGCACCGCCACCGGCGGCCGTGCTCGGCGAAGGATACGCCGGGGACGGCGGGGAACTGGGGTTCGGCGAGGATGAGGGGGCTGAAGACGGAGAGGATAATGCTGAAGACGGTAAGTGTGTGATGTTTGTGTACTATCCCATTTTTTTTGGGGGGGGGGGTGGATGGTAGTCAATACAGGAATAGTCTTATTGCATTGTTGTAAAACACTAAATTGCGTGCATTTGGATGCTCTCGATATATTTTATTGACGCAGTGCGTTTGGAAAATTCAGCATTTATATATATATATTTGTATGTGCGTGAAGTGTTCGCCACAGCTGCATAAGCTCATGAAATTCAGTTTTACTTTGTCTGCATGCTACAGGACGGGTGTGTGTTTGTTGTTTTGTTGTGTGCTGGCGAATGTGTTGCTTGAGGCCGTGCCGTGCACGTTTCTTTGTGCAGTATTGTATTTTATCTGTAAAGCGAAACGCCCCTTTTCACCAGTGTTTGTTTTGTAATTCTGCCTTCACATGCGGCTTGAAATTCAGTACTTTTTCATTAAGGTTTTTTTTTTTTTTTTTTTTTTTAACTGTTTATTGATTTTGTAACATCAATACAAGTAAGCTTATACACAGCAATCAGCCGTGTTTATCAAAAGACCGAGATTAAAAGGCGCTGAAATACACACTGCAAACTGAGAGATTAATATCGTGAGTAGGAGAGAGAGAGAGAAACCGTCAGATTTATTTAAGCTTCAGGGGTTTCTAAGTTTAGCGCCATTGAGTGGTTTAAAATGGTTGTAAATTTAGTGCCTGTTTTGGTTTTATTGTTACAGGCTTTGAACTTCTTGTGTGTTTTTTTGCAGATGTGAAGGAGCAGGACGAAGCCTTGGGGATGGAGACCGGAGACAGCCTAGCTGACCAAGACCAGGGCTTCAGCGAGCTGTCAGCAGACGGGCTGGATGATACATCGGTCAAGGAGGAGAGTAAGCTCCCCGCGGAGGGGGGCGAGCAGCAGCAGCAGGACTCCCTGGAACTAGACCCCCACCCTGGTGAGACCAGAGCTCCGAAAAGGGGGCCGGGATCAATTATAATAATTAAATACAGCAGAACTGTTTGCTGAAATTGCAATTATAAAAAAAAAAATAGTTTGCTATTTATCGGTATGCTTTGAAAACCTGCACTTCCAAAACAAATGTTAAGTCTTTCCATCCTTAAACCACAGCTTCACTGGGTCAGCAGTGTGGAGTAGTGGTTAGGGGCTCTGGACTCTTGACCGGAGGGTCGTGGGTTCAATCCCAGGTGGGGGACACTGCTGCTGTACCCTTGAGCAAGGTACTTTACCTAGATTGCTCCAGTAAAAACCCAACTGTTTAAATGGGTAATTGTATGTAAATAATGTAATTGTATGTAAAAATAATATCATATCTTGTAACAATTGTAAGTCGCTCTGGATAAGGGCGTCTGTTAAGAAATAAATAAATAAAATATGAATGATATTTGGTATGCTAACCGTATTGCAGTACCCATACTGCAAACATTAACTTTTTTTTAATGGTGATTGTGTTATCATTGACACGCTTGCCTTGGAGCATCGGTGTTATTGAAAAGTGTGTGTGTGTGTTGTTGTGTGGGGGTGGGGGGTGGCTTGATATTGCCTATCATTGTGTATATACAAAGCTGAATGGCTATCTTTTTTTTTTTTTTTTGTGTGATGTATTTTGTGTAACTTTTTTTTTCTCCTACGCAGAAGTGAAGACTGAGGTGAAAGAGGAGGAGCCGGAGTCTGCTCCGGTCACTGCGGAACTGGGTCAAGACGGGTCTGTGGAGCCCAAACAGGAGGAGAAGGAACGCTCCCCCAGCACCACCAGAGCCGCAAGAGACACTACTGACGAGGGCCGGGGCCGCGGCTACTATGAGCACCGCGAGGATAAAAGGTGGGGAGCGCCGGGGTTAACAATCTCCCGCTAGACCTGCGGTCGGTTAGAATTGCAATTGCAGCACCGTTTGCTGAAGTTGCAGTTACAGCTGCGTTTGTGTTGTGTTCAGTTTAGTTAGTTCTGCTTGTCGTTGAATTTTAAAGTCCTCCGTTTTGGTGTTTTATCAATTCAGCACTATGGAGTGTTCTAGCGTCCTTGACCTTTTCAAAGCGTTTAACTGAAATGTCTTGTTTTGAATTGCAGGTCCAGGTCTCCCCAGCCTCCTGCGGAAGATGACGAAGAGGATTTCGATGACACTCTGGTGGCCATTGACACCTGTGAGTATCAACTAGCGAGTCTAAAAAAAATACAGTAATAAAGACAAATTATTACATAAACAACTTGCTGTCAACATGGCACATGAATTATCAAGTTGTGATGGAACAAGGGGGTATTGTAGACCTTGTAGCTTTGCCCCTGAGCCATAAATTTCAAAGCTTTCTAAAGAAGGTTTACAAATGTGTTTTTTTTTTTAAATTTTAAATAAATCTCCTTATAGATAACTGTGACCTGCACTTCAAGGTCGCGCGTGACCGCTACAGCGGCTATCCGCTGACCATCGAGGGCTTCGCTTACCTCTGGTCGGGCGCTCGAGTCTCCTATGGTGTCAACAAGGGCAAAGTCTGCTTCGAGATGAAGGTGAGTCTCCGTCCTTCAACCCCGGGGATTTCTGTCCCTTCAACTTTGTGTTGTATTGATGTTTTCAGAGCTTGAAACTTGACGACACCCAGTTCTGGGTTTTAGAACGGCCATTGAATTTAGTCTATTATTGAAATGATCAGGAGCCAGGAGTTTGAGCAGGGTTAGAAACTCACACTAGCTCTGCTGCTGCTGCTGCACCCAGTCCTGGGGTTCAGAGCTCCCCTCAATGAAGTCTAGTATTATTAATATTGAAATGATCAGGAGCCAGGAGTTTGAGCAGGGTTAGAAACTCACACTAGCTCTGCTGCTGCTGCTGCACCCAGTCCTGGGTTTAAGAGCTCCTTTTTAAGTTATATTCATGAAATGACCAGGAGCCAAGAGTTTGAACAATCAGGCCCATGGAAAATCCTACTGCACAGCAGTTTAACCCATTCTATGTTTTACTACAAGCTTGATTAGCACAGTGTCTGGGTAACAAGCTCAGTTGTCTTGTTAAACTCGTGAAACCAGGAATGGATCAAACTGCTATGCAATGGAAGTCTTATTTACATCCTTGTAGTGAGGCAGAATTAACACTGTCTTGATTTCTTTGATTTACATAATAAAAGGTCAATAATATAAAATTGTCAGGATCCTAAAATTTTAGGTGATTCAAAACATTTGGCCATAGGTGGAGTTCTGAAACCCAGTACTGGGTGCAGCAAGGGCTGGAGTTGGCTTCCAATGACGTATGCTGATGAAATGTATTTCTCTGTTGCCAGATCAATGAGGAGATCTCTGTGAAGCACCTTCCTTCCAGCGAGCCAGACCCACATGTGGTGAGAGTCGGCTGGTCTCTGGACTCGTGCAGCACTCAGCTTGGTAACCATGCACACACAACTCTTGCAAAAGAAGTTTTACATGAATGGGATCATTTTATTTAAAATGTGTGTGGAAGATATTAAACAAGCACAAAAATATGGAAGTTTTCATTAAATCTTAACAAGACCTTCTTTTTATTTAAAAACAAAAAACAAATTCCAAAATGTGTTTTCTAATTTAAATTGAATTGCATGGGGGAGGAAAAATGTTTCTCAATGCACTTTTGCTTAAGGGGTTGCAAGGCTGGAAATAAGACTCATGCCGGGGTTTAATAGAAGCTTGATTAGCCACGGTGTGCAGGTAACACGCTCAGGTGTGTCTTATTCAACTTGCGGTTGAACTGCTGTGCAATGTCCATCCCTGATAAAATCAAGTTGCAGTTCACGAAACCTTTAACAGATTAAAAAAAGGTTGAATTTCACTATCGATTAAAAACCAGTTGGTGTTTTGCCTGCAATACATTTTATTTTTGTTTTATTATGTTGCTCACTAGAAAGCCCAATTTATTGTTTCCATCCCTGGAGTAGTGATTTGGCATGGAGCTTGTAAAACACAGGCTGGTTGGTTCAGTCTCTGTTTTGTGTCGCTCACAGCGTTGTCTCCTTTTGTGTTTTTTAGGAGAGGAGGAGTTCTCTTACGGCTACGGAGGAACTGGGAAGAAATCCTCCAACTGTAAATTCGAGGATTTTGGGGAGAAGTTCGCAGAGAACGATGTCATCGGCTGTTTCATTGTGAGTTCTGTTTGAACCTGGCACAGCAAGGGCTAGTCATGCTTTTTGAAATGAAACATTTTGTACTTTATTTTTTTATTACTACAACGTTCAAAACTAATGATACAAGTACACCTAAAAAAGCACTTATCGGAGGCTTCTGAAGTGTTTTACATGTTTGT
Organism: Acipenser oxyrinchus oxyrinchus; assembly: GCA_030684275.1. Lineage (NCBI taxonomy): Eukaryota > Metazoa > Chordata > Actinopteri > Acipenseriformes > Acipenseridae > Acipenser > Acipenser oxyrinchus. Next base: position 642,264 of record CM060281.1, on the reverse strand, counting down.
TTTTTTTACAGATTTTGTTCATATAGTAGTGGTGTAACAGTAAGCTAAATGTCACGATACTTGATGGCCCTGATGGGTTGAGCGTCGACTGGGGGGGTGGGGTTAGGTCGGCTAGGGTGTCCTCGGCTCGCAGCGCACCAGCAGACCCCTGTATTCTGGCCGGGAGACTGCGGGCTTGCCTGTAAGCTGCCCGGAGTTGCGTTGTCCTCCGACGCTGTAGCTCTGAGGTGGCTGCATGGTGAGTCCGCAGTGTGGGAAAAAAAGCGGTCGGCTGACGTCACGCGCTTCGGAGGACAGCGTGTGTTTGTCTTCGGCTCTCCCCAGTCAGCGCAGAGGTGGTAGCGGTGAACCAAGCTTAAATAATAACTGGATATTCTAAATTGGGAGAAAATAATAAATAATTGCTGACCTACTAAATAAAAGGCGAGTGACTTCGCCTTACTGAATCGGCCATCGTTTTATTTTATTTTATTCTCCAGGATTTCGAGGCCGGCGAGGAGGTGGAGATGGCTTACTCCAAGAACGGCAAGTGGCTGGGCGTGGGGTTTAAGGTGAGCAAAGAGCAGCTGGGGGACCGCGCCCTGTTCCCCACGTCCTGGTCAAGAACTGCGCCATCGAGTTCAACTTGCCAGAAAGAGGAGCCCTACTTCCCTGTCCCGAGGGTACACCCTGGCACAGAACGTGCCCCTGGAGGACCGGGTTCGAGGCACCGTGGGGCCCGCCTCCAAGGCAGAGTGCGAGGTGAGAACGGGTGGACGGACGGGGGACAGTCTAGGGTATGGATTATAATATTTATTTATTTATTTATTTCTTAGCAGACGCCCTTATCCGGGGCGACTTACAATTGTTACAAGATATCACATTATTTTTACATACAATTACATTTATTTTTTACATACAATTCCGCATTTATACAGTTGGGTTTTTACTGGAGTAATCTAGGTAAAGTACCATGCTCAAGGGTACAGCAGTAGTGTCCCCCACCTGGGATTGAACCCACGACCCTCCGGTCAAGAGTCCAGACCCCTAACCACTACTCCACACTGCTGCCCTAATATAATATAGCTAGATATAATTTCAATGCCTTGGATCGTAATTCAGTGTTGCACAGCCGTATAGAGGTCAATAGGAAAGAGAACTCCACTCAACTAATACGCAAATGTTTCTCTGCCCATTTAAATGTACCTTCAGTATAAAACGATGCTGAAACTATAACAACTAATTGTTCTCGGGCTTAGTTTTGAATGTAAAGGTTCCTAATAGGAATGTTTTTGGGGGGGGGGAGGGATACTCAATTTTGAATCCTATGAGGCTATAAAAGGATATTTAAGTGACTGATCGTCCATATAATTTTTTTTGGAGATGGTTGAGATTCAAAGTAAGGGGATGTTTTTGTGGTTGCACTGCGGCTATTAAACTCTCTACTCTGTATTTTCTCTCCTCTCTCTCGCTCTCTGCCTGTCTGCAGATCCTGATGATGGTGGGCCTGCCCGCGTCTGGAAAGACCACCTGGGCTGAGAAGCACGCCGTCGAGAACCCAGCGAAGAAATTCAACATCCTGGGAACCAACGCCATCATGGAGAAGATGAAGGTGAAAATAAAAAAAAAAAAAACGCAAGACGAGTGCACTCCGCTTGATATGAGGCATATGACGGCTGTGACAAATTTAGCAACGAAAGCACTGTAAAAAGTCATTGACAATGTTATTGCTTCTAACGGGGGTCTCGAACCCTGGTCCCGGAGATCACCCATCCTGCAAGTGCTCTGGGTTTCTTTACATTATCAGTGGCTTCACCCTCTGGGTTTACGTAGCATCCCACCTCTTCAATTCTCATCACACACTACCACATGCATTATTCTCTAATTGCTTATAATTTCCTTATTATTATTATTATTATTATTATTATTATTATTATTATTAAGGAGGCTGTGTGGTCCAGTGGTTAAAGAAAAGGGCTTGTAACCAGGAGGTCCCCGGTTCAAATCCCACCTCAGCCACTGACTCATTGTGTGACCCTGAGCAAGTCACTTAACCTCCTTGTGCTTGGTCTTTTGGGTGAGACGTAGTTGTAATTGACTCTGCAGCTGATGCATAGTTCACACACCCTAGTCTCTGTAAGTTGCCTTGGATAAAGGTTTCTGCTAAATAAACTATATTATTATTATTATCATCATCATTGCTTGAGTGTTCTAGTGTATCGTTTTCCTCTCGTTACTGTTGCTCGACCTGTTCTTTGTATATTTCTCTGTTCAGGTGATGGGTCTTCGTCGACAGCGTAACTACGCCGGCCGTTGGGACGTGCTAATCCAGCAGGCAACGCAGTGCCTCAACCGCCTGATCCAAATCGCAGCCCGCAAGAAACGAAACTACATCCTGGATCAGGTACAGCAGTGCCTGCCTTCCCTCGCACCCCTCCCCTCTCCACAGCCTTCCACTGACACACCCTTTACTTCCAGCACAGCCAGCAAGACTTGCAGTAACACCTTTTTCAAACACCTTTTGTTGATGTCCGTTTTAATATAACACTTTTTTTTTTAAAGTTGTGATTTATTGATTGTTGTGTTTTATAATAATCAAACCTTGTATTGTTAAAGGGAGGGGGGATGTTTGTATCTTTTTTTTGTAAAGGAAAGGGAGCGTTATTAGATGACAAAGCACTTGTGTTCCTTTTTCCTGTATGTGTGTTTTATTTGGGGTTTTTAAGTGAGATTCCCACCCCCAAACACTAAAAGATAGTCCTCTTGAGAGAATAGTGATGTTGAAAGCAAGTAAAAACACTGTCGTGACTGGTGAGTAGAGAAGCACTTACGTTGCTAAAGTAACATTAAATAAAATATCACTTAGTTACATTTTATATACATTATTTTAATATACTTTTAGATATAAAGTAGAAATATTGTGGAACTGTTAATGTTTTTATATATATATATATATATAAAAAAAATGAAATAAACAGGTAAGTGATTTAACCACGGTTCACTTTTCAGGGCTGCTGTTGGCAGTTTGTATTAAGGTAAGTGCAGGTCAAATTGACATGCCTGTGTGGCATCAAAGGGAAAACTGTAAGTACTCCAGGTAGGTATTTTATCTGTTTGTGTTTTGAGGGTTGTAATGTTCTTTTCAACAAGGTGAGTAAAGGTAAGTGTTTTTTTTCTCGGTTGGGGGGACCCCTCCTTTTTGTTTAGGATTACATTATGAAGTTTAGATCGTTATGTCGTACAGTTCTCGTCTGTCGCAGCTATTTTATAAATCGATTAGTAACTTGCCCAAAGTTTGCTGTAGCGCAAGTGCCAGCCTCTAAGATTCTTGCTTTTGATTTTCTGTAGAAAAGAAGTTTGAAACGCAACTCGCATCCTGTAGTTTTTTTTAATTGTTTGCCATTTCTTTTAAGGCTATTCTGTCATTTTCTGCCTGCGTCTGTGTAGGAAGATTTATTAAAAATAAATGACATAAGCATGCACACAGTTTTGTAGGGTTGTAGTTTGGAAGACTGGCTAAAGGCTATATTCTTGATCAGGGGCACGTTCTGCAGTCTAATTAGGGGATTATAATTAATTTTTTTTTATATTGGGGGATAATTTGTTCAGAAACACAACGCTGGATCGCCAGCCTCATAAACCTTAAACTACAGTATTACTTAGAATTTAAAAGAGAAAAGACGAACCAAAACGTTACTGCCAGATCACGAACCAACCATGACATACGTTTTCAAAGAAGTGTCGTGAGCTTCCAGAGGAATTCAAAGAAGCTTTTACAATTTCGGCGTTTCCTAACAAACGCTACCAGCTTACACAGATCGGAAATGCAGGTCAGAGCCCCGTATTTTTTCGACATGCCAAGCAACACCGCAGTTCACAGATTGGGGGGGAAAAACGGGTGTGAGTTATCACGACTGGAAATGAGAAGCAGCTCATAACTAACGCTCTGTGTGGTAGCAGACGACCACAAGCTGCCTTCGTGTGCGGAATTTGAGGTCGTGTCTTTTGCGAAATATAAATTTGAGGGTGGGAAATTCTGGGCTGCGTGTTTAAATTCGAAGGAATACAGTTAAATTGTCCTAGGTGCTTCACAGTGTAAACATTTTGAGTTTGTTTTTGTGGATTGCATTTTAAAACGAGTTCTTTTAAACTCTTGAAGTTTTACAAGCTGCTGTAGCTGAACATGGCTTCTCAATGTTGTGATTCAAACCCGTTGAAATATTAAAACAAAAAATTGATACTTTTTTTAAAGTTCAGGAAAAGGGTATTTGCCTATCTCTTATTATCCACTGTTGATTTGCAAATCTCAAAGGGTTAATAATCTTATGAGCTTTGGTAACCTGCTTTTGGAAAATGCCGTGCGCGTGCTTTTCATTAGTCGTCGGCACAAGAGACCAGTGTCCGAATTTAAATGAAACTCCTGGATTTGACTTGATTCTTCACTTGAACCTGTTGCACGTGTTTGCCGTCTTTCTTCCATGCAATTTTCATTGGTGAACAAACCAAACTTGACGACTTTCTTTTTTAAATTAAGCACAAACATGTCAGGTGGTGTAACATTCTTATGCTGAAAGACTCGTTTTTCAAGTTTTGAATTGAAGATCACAAGTGATGTGTTTTTTTTTTTGTTTGTTTTTAATTTATTTTATTAAATTAAGTAGAGAAATGGCAAACGTTGCGATGGAAATTTTTAAAATGTTGGATTTGTAAAATGAAACGCCGCCATGCATCGTGCTTTAGAAATTAAGGGATGAGTAGTCTTCGGTGTTGAAGAAAGCAGCTCCACAGTGAACATGATCTCGTGGAGTCACCCACCTGACTGATGTGTCGATGTTGAGCTGCACAGAACCGCTGTGATGCGACTTGCGGACATCGATGAGCTGTTGAGTGTCGGGAGGGGCTCTAAATGGAGCTACCTGTCTGTATTTCTCAGTTTTGCTGGATATAGCTAATGGTGATATACTGTGTGCTCTAAGTTTGATCTGGCATTGTGTTTGTGTGTGTCCTTCGTACTCCAGCGTTTTTAAATCAAAAACGCACACAACGGCCAGTCCCTTGCAAAAACACATTGTGTTATTTAAGTTTTACTTAGGCTGTCTTACACCATGCCGATTTTGTCTTGTTTTTAACATTTTAATGTTGGTTACAGTGTGTTGTTGACTGGCAGTGGTTTAATGTGACTCTGAAGTCACTGGAGATTCGACTCTTGCTTTTTTTTGTATTGATGCGCGGCGTCCAGTTGCAAAGAATATACGTCTCTGACTAGTAGCGTGCTACACTGTGAAGCACTGGGGGGGGGTATCTTTTATATAATGTAATTTTATGTAGTAGCCACAGCTCTGGTCTTTTAAATATGAGCCCCTCATCTCGTACTAACCACCCCCCAACCCGTTTTTTCCTTTCCAGTTAAGTTTAAAAAAAAAAAAAAAGGCACTCCTGGTTTTCAAGGTAAGTGTGGGGTTGTGTGCTGCAACCATAGTTAGAGACAAAATAACGAAACCTTGTAAAAAAAAAAAGAAGAAAAAAAAGAAAAACAATGTCTTATTTCATCGTTGCAGGCTTCGAATTCCTCTCCATAAAGCTAAAACCAAAAAAAAAAAAGGAAGCCAACCCAATAATGAACAGCTTTTGCCTCTTCTTTGTCACCATTGCTAGACAAATGTTTATGGATCAGCCCAGAGACGAAAAATGCGTCCTTTTGAAGGTTTTCAACGCAAGGCTATTGTAATTTGTCCAACGGATGAGGATTTAAAAGAGCGAACATTAAAGCGCACTGATGAGGAGGGAAAGGATGTGCCTGATCATGCTGTGTTAGAAATGAAAGGTAGGATACTAGAAAAAAAAACAACACACACACACACACACACACACAACTCCACAAAATCAGAAAAGAAAAAAAAAAAAAAACGCAGATCTACAACTTTTTTGTTTGTAGAATCAGTTGGAAGAAAAAAAAAAATGGCCAGATTTTGTTTTTATCCTTCCTCCCTTTTTATTTTATTTTATTTAAACTTTCACTTTTTTTCCTGTTCTGTTCCTTCTACTCATTTTTTTTCTTGTCTTTGTGCCCCCAATTTTTTGCGTTCGACAGAAATAAACACTGTAAACCCGGAATGGAAATCCGTTAAGGCATTCGTCTGCACACGAGAAGAATCGGGGGCGGACGGGTTAATTGTGTCTGGCAATTATCGTATTATAACGGTGCCTCCTTTTTTGTATCGAAGTCCACAAGCACAATGACAAAGCTTGCTGTCGTTCGCTGACCGGTTCTAGAATGAAGTGCATTTTACTGTTGGTATAAAAACTCTCCCGAACTCCATTACATTTGTTTCAACGTTGCTGAACGATCACTTAATCTTGTTAAGAACTGTACAATTAATCCGTCAGGACTATCGCATGTATTGTGACATTGGAGTACAGTTGCATTCCTAGTTAAGTCTGCCTTTACATAAATCCATGTGTCGCAGATTTTTATGTCATGTTAGTGTAGGCTTTTAAATGTGGTTGCCACCTGCATGCGTAACGTAATGCCAAGGGAATTTGGCGATCATTTTATGAAAATTATGGTGTAATCCTCGGATTGCGCTACTTGCCTACACGAGGCAATGCTTTTGCGAAATATAACCAAAAGCTGCGAGTCCATTTTTAATGATGAATGAATATAATTTGCAGGCTTGTCCTGAAGACATACAAAACAGTCCATCAGTGATACCGTCCCCGCTGCCTCTCTCTTGGTCCGTCGCTGTAGGAAAGACTGAACCCTCAAAGGGACTTGAGTTTCATGGCGTGTTGGTTCTGCCAGTCCGATAACAGTGCTCAAGGTTAACGCTAGAATCGTGACGCTTGGTAGTGTGGGGAGAGGATGCGTTTGGTGGAAGGTCGGCTAAAAAAAAAAACAGCAGTGTCTGTGAGTTGATAAGAAAGCAAACGAAGCTGAAATCTTTTACCAAGAGCATTTGAAAAAATCCAGGGAGCTCGACTATGGGGTGTATCCCACCCCACCCCAAAGTAGTAATCAAAGATTGGGAAACTTCAGTTTTTATTAATCTTTGACAACCCCCCCCCCCTGTAATTCACAAACCTTTTTGTACTTTTGTTGCAGTTCTGCACTATTTCGCATGTATCTAATTTAATGTTTTAATTGAATTCAGTTTATTTACATTTAGTAACCAATAATGAATTTGGACTATATGAATTTCCCAAAAGAATGAATATCATAGGAAGATATTGAGTATTGTCTTAACAATAGTCCGAGTGTGGTAAGGTTGTTAAGCCGACTGGGTTTGCAGTGCCCCTATTTCTTAATTTAAAAAAAAAAAAAATCTCCTTTCTACCTCTCCTCCTTTCCCCCTCTCCCTTTTTTTTTTTTTCAACTTTCTTCCCTTGGTGGTCTGGCTTTCCCTGGATGTAACAAAAGCTTTTTTTTTTTTTTTAAACCCAGTTTCTCTCTTCCTCCCTTTTTTTTATTTCTATTTTGCTCTTTTTTTTTTTTTAACAGATTTTTTTGATTTTTTATTAACTTTTTTTTTTCCCCCTATCTTTTTTTTTTCTTCTTCTTTTGATCTATTGTTTTTCCTCTTTGCGGTGCCGGGTGCAGCTAACTTCGCTCTCCCTGAGTCCGGCGAGATTCTGGACAGCGTGACGTTCGTGGAGCTGGAGAAGGAGGAAGCGGAGAAGCTGGTGAAGCAGTACAACGAGGAGGGGAGGAAGGCAGGGCCCCCCCCAGAGAAGAGGTTCGACGGGCGCTCCGGAGGGTACAGGGGTCGCGGAGGAGGAGGGGGCTTCCAGAGATACGACAACCGCGGGGGACCCCATGGGGGGCGAGGGGGCTACCAGAGTAGAGGGGGCTCGGGAGGCGGCTACAGAGGAGGTAAGGGGCTGACCAAGATGGATCCAACTGGGATTTGATAGAGAGATAGAGGCATATATATATATAGAGAGAGAGAGACGGGTTCACTTGACTTCTGTGAGGTTATGACATGAGAACCAGCAGAAATGACTTGGTACTCGCCAAAATTAGGGGTCTATCCAAATGGCTGTCCATAAATAAAACTAATTATATAAGGTTATAACTGAGGAGGGAGGGGGGAGTAAAACTCCCTGTAACTACATCCCTATTCTTTGAATGGACAGCTAAATCGAGATCCCTGCTCTCATTGGTTGCTTCAAGTGTCCATTTAAAGAAAATGATTGGTATGAACTAGTGATTCCACCTATTGGGTGTTTTTTTATAAACAGTTTAATATAACACCTTGAAGCAGGGATTGACTTTTTAGTCAATTTGGAACCCTCAGGCCTTAAGTGAAATATGGGGACTGGTATTTAATTTATGGTCAGTGAGAATAAGCTCAGTTACCCGGAGATCATGAGAAAATCGGGAGGTTTATGCATAGATATTTATTTACAAGAAGTTATATCTACAGTGACAGATTAGCAGTGCAAGGATAGCGCATCAGCTGAGGATCCAGTAATGTGGTGCTGAGATCAGGCGAGTCCAGCGCAGAGCAGGAGGGGCAGTAAATCTGTCTGTCGTCTTATGCAGGGGTGGCAAAAGTTAGCCCTTCCACTCTTGGCTTTTGTTCCAACCTTGTTCTAAATTTTTTTTTTTTTTTTCATTGAACAAATTAAAACCTCTAATCCAGGGCCGGAGGTTGGGTAGTTTAGTTATTCTAGTTTGAACCTGCAGTAGAATGGCCCTCGTTATTTGTACTCGTTTAAACCTGCAGTGGAGCTGCAACTTGGATTCCACTGCTCTCACGTCTCTAATAAAGTACAGTAAAAAAAGAGATAAAATTGATGGGAAAATAGTACTGTTAATGAGAAAATAAATAATTAAAATAACAATGATCTCTCCTCGCTCTCCTCTCCGCTCTCTTTTCTCTCCTCTCTCGCTCTCCTCTCCGCTCTCTTTTCTCTCCTCTCCGCTGTCTTTTCTCTCTCTCGCTCTCTTTTCTCTCTCGCTCTCTTCTCTCCTCCTCTCGCTCTCTCTCTTGCTCTTTCCTCGCTCTCTCTCTCTCTCTCCCCAGGCTATAACCGCGGTGGCGGCTACAATCAGAACCGCTGGGGCAATAACAGAGAAGGGGGCTCCGGAGGGCGGGGCGGATACAACCGGAACCAGCAGCAGATGGGGGGGTACAACCGCAATTCAAACTACAGCAAGGGCGGCGGGGGAGGAGCCTCTGGGGGTTACAACCAGGTGAGGCTGATGGGACCAGGGCTGGAGCAACTGGTTGCATAGCAGTTTTTACAGCAGTGTTTGGTTAGCGCCTGTGTGTAGGTAACAAGCTCAGGTGTGTCTCAGGAAACCGTAGTAAGTCCAGGAGCTATGGAGTAGTAATCTCTTGTTTTTTGGTGGAAATGCAATTTTTACAGGGCTGTTTTCGATTTTACTGTACTTTTTTTTTTTTTTATTGCAAGTCTGTGTTCCCTTGCAAATTTAGAGGTTTGTAGCGCCTCCTGATTTCTCCAAAGTGATGTTTTATATGTGCGGTAGGGCGCTCTCAAGTTGACACAATCTGTCTGTTTTTCATGAAGTGTATGGGGGGAAAACTACAAAGCGGTATGTAATTCAATATGTTAATGTCACGTTCGGCAAGTTTCATTTGACTTTACAAAGCAAAATTTTTAGTTCATTTCTGCTCTCCAGCATCTCATCTCCAAGTCCAGCTTACGTAACCATAAACGTGTCCCCCTTGCTAGAGTGTGTGTGTGTGAGAAATACTTACAAATGTATTTCTTCTTTGCATTTCCCAGGCATACAACCAAGGCTATAACCAGGGCAGCTACAACCAGGGCTACAACTACAGCAACTACCCTGGCTACAGCCAGGGCTACAGCCAGCCGGCTGCCACCACCGGACAGAGCTACAGCCAGCAGCAGCCAACGCAGCCCACAGCACAGCAACAGCAGAGCTACAACCAGCAATACCAGCAGGTACAGGCAGCCCTGCCCAGTGAGCCCTGCTGAGTCTGCGTCTGTCTGGGGAGGGGAGGGGGTCTGGTGGGACTATAACCCATTTACCACCCCCTCCCTTCTCTTTTACAATGGTGTCCTGGGAGATGAGACGCACACAGTGTCCAGTCGCCCTTTTTTTTTTAATTTATATACTTTTTGAAAGCTCTTTTTTAAATATTTATCAACCCAACGTCGTCTACCCTGATGTATTGGGATAGTGTCTTCAAGTTTGGACAGATAGAAAATGATTAGGTTTGGGGAATTCTGAATTTAATTTTAATCTTGCAACCCCCAATAGATATTTCTTACATTATCTGAATTTATTTTTAAACCTGTACATGCACTCATTTGCTTTATCGACTCACAAAAAGTCCAAAAAGCATCGTGTCTATCACTGTACAACTGGTTATGCTGTGCCCCTCCTGTATAAACCTGCACTGGATTCACTTTCAGTTCGCTGATTTGATTGATTGATTTTTTTTTTTTCTATCTCACACCAGTATGCCCAGCAGTGGAGTCAGTATTACCAGAACCAGAGCCAGTGGAACCAGTACTACAGCAATTATCCAAACTACGGGAACTACTCTGGCAGCACAGGGACCGGGTCGGGCTCCCAGTAAATTTGTGCAAGCATCGACAAGCAGGGTTTACTCTCCAGGAGTGAGGGGCGAGCAATCAAACTTGGTTGCCCTTTGTTTTTTTTTGTTTCACCTCTCTCTCTCTCTCTCTCTCTCTCTCTCTCTCTCTCTCTCTCTCTCTCCCCCCCTGAGGGGAGGGATTGGCGCGTATGTTTACTGTGTTGTAATAAACCTGTCTTTGTTACATTTTAAGTTTTGTTTTGGTTTTTATTTTATTTATTTTAAAAAGATTAAGTCAAAACCTGTACTTTTTTAAATAGACCAAGCCTAAAAAAAAGAGTATTGGGTGTAATTGATTTGCAACTGACTTTTTTTTTTAATTTCATTTTGCTTTTTATTTTAGTTGGGGAAATGCATTTTAATGCCTTTTTTTTTTTTTAAATACTTGAACTTGGCAAATGTTGTGTTAAAACAATTGAATCGCGAGTCAGTGGGGAGAGGAAAGGGGGAGTGTTTGCCTGCTCTGTAGTTGATGCTTTTTAAAGTAGTACTGATACTTTTGTAAATCTCCTCCCTTGTTTCTTGTGCTCTTAAGAAAATAAGATGTTAATTTTTCAAGTACCCCCCCCCCCCGTGTTGAATAAAAATACTTTTTTATATATATTCCAATGACGATTGTGTTTGCGAGATGTATTAAAAAAAAAACAAAAAAAAAACAACTTTAAATCCTTTTTAAAGCTTTTTCCCCTACATCATAATACTTCCCTGCTCTGTCTGTTGAAACCCCACGGTTTATTTTGCAAACATTTTTGGCAATGTGATTGTAACATAATTAATTAAAAAAAAAAAAATTGAGTGAGTTTCTTTTCATCTGATTTATGTACACCCTTTTTTTTTTAAGCTGTTAATATTTTATCCTGAAACTTTATTTTTTTTGTTTTTGAGATTTGCCTTTAACTGAACATGTGGTTTTTTTGTTTGTTTTACAATGTATTTTATGTAAACTGCAGGTTGCTTCTGTTATCTGATGGAAACACATTTTTGTATCTGCGAATCGGACAACTCCACTTCCCCACGTGTGGGCTTGCTTGCTTTTGATCCTTTTTTTGTTCAGTTTTTATTTTTTTATTTAGCTAATGCCACAAGATGCAGGTCGTGGGCTGCTTGTAAGATGCAGAACAAATGATCATTTTAATAAAGGACTATTTTGTTAATTGCCAAAAAATGTGGAAGTTAGCTGTGGTTTTGAACGGGAGTCATGATGCAAACCTCTGAGATATTAATGTAGGTCACTGGATTTATTAAATGTGTTTTGCAGTAAAATATAACCTGACCTCCCCCCCCCAATCTCCTTATCTAAGGTGCATTTTAAAAGACTGCCTGTTAATCCTGACGTCCGTTCGTTGTAGAGATATCTCTAAATCATATCTCTAAATCAATTTGATATTGCTAGATAACTTCCTGTATCTTTAAGATATCTTAAAAGTTAAATAATCATTCTGCACCATTTTAAAGAACCAATCACACGAATCCCAGCAGGGCTTAAAGGAATGAGCTGTAAATCTATTTAGCTTGGAACAAGGAAGAACGAGGGGGGGGGGGGGGGGACTTGACAAGTCCTGAAAAACTTAAAAGAAATTGAGTTGGTTAAGCACAGAAACCAGGACCAGAGGAGCACACGGTGTGCAAATTAAGTGGAGACAGACTTGGGACAGAGGGAAGGAGACGCTTCTGCATGCAGGGAGTGGGTTACCTAGTCCTGTTGATGTTAAATCACTGGGGTCCTTGGAGGAGATTGCCATCAATCCGTCGCTGGGAACCGGACGGGCGCTGATGGGCTGAATGGACTTCTCTCCTTCGTAAACCTCCGGCAGCGACCTTATCCACCCACTGCACGATTTAAGAAAATTAACTCGTAGTTTTTAGATTAGACTGCCTGTTGTGTGTAACTGATCTGATTTGCCCGGTTATTGTAAAATGCGAAATAATTGCACGACAAACTACAAATCTGGGATCCGTTAAGCGCGTCTGCTGGGTAACTCATCGCTTCTATCTGGGATCGAGTGGGCAGTAGTTTTTGCGCCGGGTTACGGAAGTCTAATTCAGGGCGTTGTAATAATTCTATTCTGTTGACTACAGATCTGTTTCCTGGTACCGTGTGACGGTTCTGTTCGGAAGCCGGGATCCGCAGATCGATAAAGCGTCTCCCTGGTTGATCATGGCAGCACAGACCGCGGCGGGGCTTAGAATTCTGGGGTAGAAACTCCGGTTCTGTTATTATGAACGCAAAAGAAGTTATGCATGTAATCCAAACACGCTTGACAAATGCCAACTCTGTTCGGTATATCGATATATGCATCTTGTATTTTAATAATAATAATAATAATAATAATACATGGTTGTACGTTGCATTTACCCTAGTTTACAATGTTTTACCGGGTTTATTCATATCAATGTTATTTACAGCGCTTGCCTGTGCTTTACCATGCTTCCTCTGTGCTTTGTTACACTTTGTTGTGCTTATACAACGGGACGCTTTGATAAGAGCCCCCCTCTCTCCGTGCTGTAGGTACCCTGGCTCGCTGGGTGAGTCCTCGGCTCTTGACGCGGCTCTGGATGCGGGTGCGAGGAGTGTGGAGTTTACTGGTCTGTGCAGCTGGTTGGTTTCACAGCTGAAGAGTGTGTGTCCCTCCATTGAGGAAACCATTAACCCTACACAGGGTGAGAGCCAGCACCGGCTACCACTACCAACTACTGATATTGCAGAGAAAACAGTGGCGCTGAATTTAGTGTTCCTATTGAACACACTGAGAAAGACTTCCAGTGGAAACGTTTGTAATTTAATTAATTACTTTTCTCTCAGTGTTCTAGTGATTTAATTACGTTTCTCTCAGTTTTCTAGTGAATTTATTACGTTTCTCTCAGTGTTCTAGTGAATTCATTACGATTCTCTGTGTTCTAGTGAATTCATTAAGTTTCTCTCAGTGTTCTAGTGAATTCATTACGTTTCTCTCAGTGTTCTAGTGAATTCATTACGTTTCTCTCAGTGTTCTAGTGAATTCATTAAGTTTCTCTCAGTGTTCTAGTGAATTCATTAAGTTTCTCTCAGTGTTTTAGTGAATTCATTACGTTTCTCTCAGTGTTCTAGTGAATTCATTACGTTTCTCTCAGTGTTCTAGTGAATTCATTACGTTTCTCTCAGTGTTCTAGTGAATTAATTAAGTTTCTCTCTGTTCTAGTGAATTCATTACGTTTCTCTCAGTGTTCTAGTGAATTCATTACGTTTCTTTCAGTGTTCTAGTGAATTCATTACGTTTCTCTCAGTGTTCTAGTGAATTCATTACGTTTCTCTGTGTTCTAGTGAATTCATTACGTTTCTCTCAGTGTTCTAGTGAATTCATTAAGTTTCTCTCAGTGTTCTAGTGAATTCATTAAGTTTCTCTCAGTGTTTTAGTGAATTCATTACGTTTCTCTCAGTGTTCTAGTGAATTCATTACGTTTCTCTCAGTGTTCTAGTGAATTCATTACGTTTCTCTCAGTGTTCTAGTGAATTCATTAAGTTTCTCTCAGTGTTCTAGTGAATTCATTACGTTTCTCTCAGTGTTTTAGTGAATTCATTAAGTTTCTCTCAGTGTTCTAGTGAATTCATTAAGTTTCTCTCAGTGTTCTAGTGAATTCATTACGTTTCTCTCAGTGTTCTAGTGAATTCATTAAGTTTCTCTCAGTGTTCTAGTGAATTCATTAAGTTTCTCTCAGTGTTCTAGTGAATTCATTAAGTTTCTCTCAGTGTTCTAGTGAATTTATTACGTTTCGCTCAGTGTTCTAGTGAATTCATTAAGTTTCTCTCAGTGTTCTAGTGAATTCATTAAGTTTCTCTCAGTGTTCTAGTGAATTCATTAAGTTTCTCTCAGTGTTCTAGTGAATTCATTAAGTTTCTCTCAGTGTTCTAGTGAATTCATTAAGTTTCTCTCAGTGTTCTAGTGAATTCATTACGTTTCTCTCAGTGTTCAAGTGAATTCATTAAGTTTCTCTCAGTGTTCTAGTGAATTCATAACGTTTCTCTATGTTTCTAACCTCATGAGGTTGTGCTGCAGTCACAGCTGAGTGTTAAGGCAGCGTCTGAGCGCTGACCTGTTGACCCTTTGAACCCTGCCCTCTGGTGTCCTGCACAGGTCCGGAGGAGGCGGACAGCTTTCAGCTGGAGGTGAGCGGCGTGGTCAGCGAGCTGCACTGCCCCTACACAGCCCTGACCACTGGAGAAGTGACCACGAGGATGACCAGCAGGGACAACTGTCACAACCTGCTGGGTGAGTCCCTCCCTGAGTCCCACAGCACTAGGGCTGTCTGTCTGTTTATCTATTTATCTATCTATTTACTATTTATTTAATTGTACATATTATATTTTTTTGTGTTTCTGTCTCTTTATTCAATGTCTTCAAAATTAAAACACATAGTAAAACATTTGTCATTAAAAAAAAAAGAGTTGGTTTATTTTATTGTTTCAGTTGAAGACACTGAGAAAACCATTCAAACCAGTGAACCCCCCGTCCCGTCCCGTCCCGTCCCGTCCTTGCAGGGTTCCTAATTTCAGAGCTGCAGGCGGCGTGTCCTCAAGGCAAGAGAGCCCCCAGTGGAGACAGACGGAGGGAGGGCCAGGGGAGATTCAACTCTCGTCTGTCAGGCCCTGGAGATCGAACCCAAGTCCCTCCACAACCCAGCCCTGCTCACTGAGGTTCAGGACACGGTGAGCCACCAGCTGCCTGTCCCAGCTCTGTGTATATAGAGTCAGTTATTCTGCAAGTTACCTGTATATTCTAATATTCATATTCGAATCAATGGGCTGACATGCTGCATTCTGTTGAGAATAGGACGTCATTATTAGTCAGATATTGTATTATTCAGTGTACATTTCATTATGCCTATTGTAACACAGTCTGTTTTCAATACAGTGGTGTGCAGGACAGAATTTATTATCCTCTAATAATAATTCTTTGAGTGCCTGTGCTGTGGTGTATCTGTGTTGTGTATTTGTGTGTCTGTATTTTTGCATTTGCCTGTGTCTGAATATCTGTGTTGTGTATTTAGGTGTCTGTGTTGTGTATTGATGTGTATGTCACTGTGTTGATGTGTGTGTGTCTCTGTGTTGTGTGTGTCTCTGTGTTGTGTATTGATGTGTATGTCACTGTGTTGTGTGTTGATGTGTGTGTGTCTCTGTGTTGTGTGTGTCTCTGTGTTGTGTATTGATGTCTGTGTCTCTGTGTTGTGTGTTGATGTGTGTGTGTCTCTGTGTTGTGTGTGTCTCTGTGTTGTGTATTGATGTGTGTGTGTCTCTGTGTTGTGTATTGATGTGTGTGTCTCTGTGTTGTGTGTCTCTGTGTGTGTGTCTCTGTGTTGTGTGTGTCTCTGTGTTGTGTATTGATGTGTGTGTCTCTGTGTTGTGTGTTGATGTGTGTGTGTCTCTGTGTTGTGTGTTGATGTGTGTGTCTCTGTGTTGTGTGTTGATGTGTGTGTCACTGTGTTGTGTGTTGATGTGTGTGTGTCTCTGTGTTGTGTGTGTCTCTGTGTTGTGTGTTGATGTGTGTGTGTCTCTGTGTTGTGTGTGTCTCTGTGTTGTGTATTGATGTGTGTGTCTCTGTGTTGTGTGTTGATGTGTGTGTGTCTCTGTGTTGTGTATTGATGTGTGTGTCTCTGTGTTGTGTGTTGATGTGTGTGTCTCTGTGTTGTGTGTTGATGTGTGTGTGTCTCTGTGTTGTGTGTGTCTCTGTGTTGTGTATTGATGTGTGTGTCTCTGTGTTGTGTGTTGATGTGTGTGTGTCTCTGTGTTGTGTGTTGATGTGTGTGTGTGTCTCTGTGTTGTGTGTTGATGTGTGTGTCTCTGTGTTGTGTGTTGATGTGTGTGTGTCTCTGTGTTGTGTGTTGTGTGTGTCTCTGTGTTGTGTGTTGATGTGTGTGTGTCTCTGTGTTGTGTGTGTCTCTGTGTTGTGTGTTGATGTGTGTGTGTCTCTGTGTTGTGTGTTGATGTGTGTGTCTCCTGTGTTGTGTGTTGATGTGTGTGTGTCTGTGTTGTGTGTTGATGTGTGTGTCTCTGTGTTGTGTGTTGATGTGTGTCTCTGTGTTGTGTGTCTGTGTTGTGTATTGATGTGTGTGTCTCTGTGTTGTGTGTTGATGTGTGTGTGTCTCTGTGTTGTGTGTTGATGTGTGTGTCTCTGTGTTGTGTGTTGATGTGTGTGTGTCTCTGTGTTGTGTGTTGATGTGTGTGTCTCTGTGTTGTGTGTTGATGTGTGTTGTGTCTCTGTGTTGTGTGTTGATGTGTGTGTGTCTCTGTGTTGTGTGTTGTGTGTGTGTGTGTCTGTGTGTGTGTGTTGATGTGTGTGTGTCTCTGTGTTGTGTGTTGATGTGTGTGTCTCTGTGTTGTGTGTTGATGTGTGTGTGTCTCTGTGTTGTGTGTTGATGTGTGTCTCTGTGTTGTGTGTTGATGTGTGTGTGTGTCTCTGTGTTGTGTGTTGATGTGTGTGTCTCTGTGTTGTGTGTTGATGTGTGTGTGTCTCTGTGTTGTGTGTTGATGTGTGTGTGTCTCTGTGTTGTGTGTTGATGTGTGTCTCTGTGTTGTGTGTTGATGTGTGTGTGTCTCTGTGTTGTGTGTTGATGTGTGTGTGTCTCTGTGTTGTGTGTGTCTCTGTGTTGTGTGTTGATGTGTGTGTGTCTCTGTGTTGTGTGTGTGTTCTGTGTTGTGTGTTGATGTGTGTGTGCTCTGTGTTGTGTGTTGATGTGTGTGTCTCTGTGTTGTGTGTTGATTTGTGTGTGTCTCTGTGTTGTGTGTTGATGTGTGTGTCTCTGTGTTGTGTGTTGATGTGTGTGTGTCTCTGTGTTGTGTGTTGATGTGTGTCTCTGTGTGTGTGTCTGTGTTGTGTATTGATGTGTGTGTGTGTGTGTGTGTGTGTCTCTGTGTTTTCTCTGCAGGTGTCCCTGCGTCTCCACAGTCTCCCTGACAGTGAGGTGATGAACCCTCTTCTGAAGAGGCAGCTGGACCCTGAGCTCTGGGTACGAGATCACAGTTCAGGGATTCACCAGGGGGCGCTCACAGATTCAATTTGCATTGATATGGGAACTTTGATGTAGACCTGTTGAGTAGCGTGCGGTAAGCGTGCGGTTTCTGTGCGGTAAGCATGCAGTTTCTGTGCAGTAAGCGTGCGGTTTCTGTCCGCAGGGTCGGCTGGCTGCAGTGAGCCAGGCTCTCCGGGTGGAGTACGAGTGCCGCATGCGCATGCTGATCAAACGCTTCCAGGTCACAGTGCAGTCCTTCCACTGGGGAGAGCGGGGCGAGGTGAGAGAATACACCCTGCACCCTATACACTGCACCCTATACACTGCACACTATACCCTGCACCTTGCAGACTATACCCTGCACACTATACACTCCCCCTCTCTTCTCTCTCTCTCAGGCCCGCAGTTCCTCCATGTCCTCAGTGATCTTCCCTCTCGAAGCCGCTCTCTCACCCGTCTCCCTGGTGTCTCTGTCCCACCTGCTAGCTGCTCGCGAGGACACGTCCCGCATCGTGAAGACAAGCAGCGGGTCGTCCCGGCTGGGGACAAGCTGCGCCGTCAACAAGGTGGCTGATCTCTATGGCTTTTTATACCCCTGCTGTCAGATCATCTCTGCAGGGATGCAAATAAGACTCCTCTTGCACAGCAGTTTCACCCATTCCAGGTTTTACTACCAGCTTGATTAGCCCCAGTGTGTCTTAATAAAGTCATAGTAAAAACCAGGAGTGGATCAAACTGCTGTACAATGTAGGTCTTATTGCATCCCTGGAATCTGATTCTCTCTGAGTTGTCCACTCACCTTCCCCTCCTCCCCCCCCCCTAGATTCTGATGGGCAGTGTTCCTGATCGGGGGGGCCGCCCCGGGGAGATCGAGCACCCCATGCCATCCTGGGAGAGGCGCAGAGAGGGGGGGCGCCCGCAGCACCATCAGAAACGCTCGGGAAAGAAGCGGAGAGACAAGTAAAGTGCAATCCCTTTCCGAGACACCGGGTGGCAGCAGAGCCTCAGTAATGTGGTGTAATGGGAGGGGAGGCGTCTCAGTTTGAGAAAGTTTGAGTGCTTAACTAAAAATAATATTCTTGCAGAAGGTCGAATTGATTATAGTAAGATTAAAAAAAAAAATATATATATATATATATATATATATATATATATATATATATATATATATATATATATATATAGATATATATAGATTTTCATATTTTTTATTTCATTAAAAAATGAATATATAAATAATGAAAGTAAACGTTTGATCACCAAAGATAAATAATATTTACTTGAATGTGTTTACGTTTGCCTCCCTTACTGTTGAATAGAAGGATTTCCTTTTGAGTTTATTTTAGTAAACGATTGTAACTTTAGTAGGGTTAATACTAGGGGTGTCGCGATTTAGTGTGTATCGGTGAATCGTGATGCTTTCTTTACACGATGTATCGTATCTTTAAGCACTTTGTGATGGGGGTCCACTATGAAAGGCGCTATATAAAATAAAGATGGATTTTTTATTGTAATACATTTCTGGAGTGTGTGTTTGGACTCACCTGTTTTGTAGAGTTTCAGTCAGTAAGTTGTCAAGCTACAGATTCGTCTTGCATGTTTACCTAATAAGCTTTTGGATGCTTTTTCTGTGGCTATGTGGTCACGTTACATTTTTGTTTAAATTTAGGGTTACCAGAGTGAAAAACCGGGACCTATTTTTTTCTTCAATTTAACTCTAAAGCAGTTAAAATAAGTATATAATAACAGAATCGTAATTAAAAAAATATATAACATTTTAAATCAGTTATAAAAATAACTCTGTTAATCAAAACACAATAGAGACTAAACTAAAAGGCCAACTTGGATAAAATTTAAAAAAAAATTAAAACTAGCCATGGTCCAGGAAGTTAAACAGAATATTAATTACTGAACACATCGTCAGAATGATTAAAAACAAGTAATCCATAAGCTTCTTTATTTTATTTTGGTATAATAAATTACTGTGCTGTCAACTTGCTGAGCACACTGCTACAATTTTGTGAATACAAAGTAAATTGAAAACTGAGACTACCCCAGTTTTCCCGCGTCTTCCGCGAGCCTTGCTTTTGATTTGTTTACGCGCGGGCACTGTATGGCACAACCAGGCTACCTACACGTCATATAATATAATTTACACATCGCCCCGATAGCCAATCAGGGATTTCATTTTGGAGCAGCTGGGGCGGGAGTGGGACTCGGACTAAGAAGGAGGATTAGAGCGGAAAGAGACCGAGCGAAGTCTGAGGGAGAAGTTGAGGCACTGAGCGAGTCTTAGGGGAGAAGTTGAGGCACTGAGCGAGTCTGAGGGGAGAAGTTGAGGCACTGAGCGCGAGTCTGAGGGGAGAAGTTGAGGCACTGAGCGCGAGTCTTAGGGGAGAAGTTGAGGCACTGAGCGCGAGTCTGAGGGGAGAAGTTGAGACACTGAGCGCAAGTCTTAGGGGAGAAGTTGAGGCACTGAGCGCGAGTCTGAGGGGAGAAGTTGAGGCACTGAGCGCGAGTCTGAGGGGAGAAGTTGAGGCACTGAGCGCGAGTCTGAGGGGAGAAGTTGAGGCACTGAGCGCGAGACTGAGGGGAGTTCAGAGCCGCAGTGAAAGAACCTTTAGAAAACGCAGAGTAAAGCCAGGTTTTTATTAAATCAGACTAATTTCTAGAATGTGTAATATTAAACGTAGTTTACGGTTTTGTTTTTTTATAAACGCAAGTAGGAGACTGAATAGCCGATTAACTGTGTTAAAATATCAATTTAGTCTGAACTAAAAATTCGTGTTTGTTTATGTAAGCGCGGCACTTCTAATGTCAGGCTGTGTTTTTCACGGTAACAGTGAAAAAACACACAGCCTTATATGGAAGGAGAAGAGAAGTTTATAGGGATGTCTTTGTGGTAAAAAATACGTCGTATCCAGACCTGAATTTCAATCAGACACAGCACTCAAGTGACTGGTACCGCTGAGGACCTCAGAAGCTGACTGAAGAAAACAATTTGGAAGAGACGCTGGAACAGAGTGAGTACTGAATATTGTCATTCACTAGAAACTGTACATTTTCGTTAGGTATACACTTCAGTCTTATAATGTTTAAAAAAAAACAAAAAAACATTCTGCGTGACGATACGTCGCTGTATCTGCTGCATTGCACTATATATTGTTTCGCTATACTGTATTTTGTAAATATGTTTTATTGATTATGTCGACCTTATAATAAAGCTTAAGGATGACAGCTATTCAGACACTTATAAATTGGCTCATTTACGCAATAAGCTGTTTTTTTTATTGTTGTTTTTTTTTTGTTTTGTTTGTGTTATTGGCTCAGCAAACGCCTGCAACTTATGTCATAATACCTCTCTGACTTAGTCGTTGTAGTTTCTTTAAGGTTGTGACTGAAGCACACTGTAAACCGTTTTTTTCTGAGCTTTTCCCTAGAGTACAAACAATACCATTACTCATTTTGTGCGTAGTATGAATGAATATATGCCGGTGTTATGGCAAATTCTTAATAAAACAAAACACGTTAAAATACACCAAGAGGTTTGTATCTGGCCTCCTTTCAACACGCTTAAAATGATCAAAACCTTTAAGCAATGTAATAATTGCATTAAACAAATATGGATTACATGTATTCCTACCTTAAATTAAGTTTTCTATTATTATTATTATTATTTATTAATCCTGAGAATCACTTTCATCGCTGTCACTTATTAGCAGTTCATTAAGATCAAGCAGCTCCTCAGCTTCAATGGCAATGACAGAGACCCTATCTATCTATCTATCTATCTATCTATCTATCTATCTTTCTTTCTATCTATCTATCTATAGATAATTAAACCATCCTTTGTTTTATTTGTTTTACTGTAAAGGTTATGTGTTTAATCACACGCAGATCAATGTAATATAAAGCATCCAGAGGTGATAAAGAACAAAAGCTAGAAACGTGGCAGCATTACGATTACATACCAAGAAAAAAAAACAAAAACAAAAAAAACGGCGCAAATATTAATAGCTAGTTTCCCTTTATTGGGATGTAATATTCACCTTTTGTGTTGTAATCATATGGGAGGACTCTGTTCCATCACATTATTATTATTGATTGTGTTTATTAATGTTGATCATTATTTCTGGGTAATTACTAAATAATTCAAAGACATTCATTTACTTTTGAATTTACCCCAGTGGTCAAGTGTGGTTATTTCGCACAGGGTTATTTGAATACAGTGTGTAACTGGTTATAATATATAATATTACTTGTGGTGGTGGCACTGGATACACAGTCTGCCAGAGGTAAGCTCTTAGGACACCCATTCAGTAGGCTGGAAATGGTGTTACAGTTATATTATTATTATTATTATTATTTAGCAGACGCCTTTATCCAAGTTGACTTACAGAGACTAGGGTGTGTGAACTATGCATCAGCTGCAGAGTCACTTACAACTACGTCTCACCCGAAAGACGGAGCACAAGGAGGTGAAGTGACTTGCTCAGGGTCACACAATGAGTCAGTGGCTGAGGTGGGATTTGAACCGGGGACCTCCTGGTTACAAGCCTGTTTCTTTAACCACAGGACCACACAGCCTCCTATATTATGCATTTGCCATAGTTTACCCTGGTTTGCCATGTTTTTACATTTGCTTTATCATACTTTACTATTCTGTACAGTGCGTACCTGTGCTTTACCATGCTTTCACTGTGCTTTATTACACTTTGCTGTGTTTTTACTATGGGAAACTTATATAATATAAGGGTTAGTTTACCATGGTTTGTTTTTTTAATATGCTTTGCAATGCAGTACCATGCTTTCACTGTGCTTTATTACACTTTGTTTTCACTATGGGGCATTTTTTATAAGGGAATGGCTGAAATAAAAACACCTGAATACTTTTAAATTTAAATTATATCTTTTAATGTTAGGCGACCCCCTCCCCCACCCCATCCCCTCTGACCTCCCTCCTCCATTGCACACAATTGTGTCAAAAAATAATCCCCCCTCCAAAAAAAATATTAATGCAATTTACAAATAAATCTGTACAAACTTGATAAAAAATATTCCGATATCAAATATCACAGATATATTACTGTAGAAACAACAGCATCGGATTGTCTTTATCCTAGAGTGAGGGACACAGTTCATTGTAAATGACTGTACTATCAACCGAATTAAGAAAAAACAAAGCTAGCTACATTCAGTAAGAGTCTGCCCTCTGGCGTGCCTAAAAGACCCTGCGTTCCAAATCAGTAGGCAGGGATAGGGGGCTTGCAAGTGTGTGTCTCAGAGTGCCTGAAGGACCCCCCTTGCAAAAAAAATTAATAAAATAAAAATAAATAAAAACACCAGGACTTCATTTTGGTGTCCGGGGGGGGGAATACAGTGTAAGATGAGGGAATTTTTTTTATCAATCAGCTGTAAGCTTTTTCTTATGCTACATTTAAAACAAACACAAAAATTGTAAACATTGTTTTTTTCTCTTCTTTCCTTAATGCACAATTCAAAATAAATTAATTCAGTCGAAGGAACGTGCCTGCCTGTCCCTCTCTCACTCCACACTCTCTCATCTCCTTCTACCTTATCTTCCCTCGCTTCCCACCCTTCTCCTCTCTCACTCCTCATCACCCCTCCTCCACTCCTTCCTCTCTACCCCCTTTCTCATCTCCCTCTCCTTCTCTCCTCGCTCCCTGCACTCTCTCTCCCCTTTCCCCTCTCCCCTCTCTCAAGTCTTGGAGTCCCTGCGCAGGTGCAAGGTCTCCATCTTTCCCAGCAGGAGTGAGACGGATGGCTCTGTGATTAGCGAGGACTCCCTGGCCCTCAGCTCCCCCTGCACACAGGAGTGGGTGGTGCAGTGAGCAGCGTTCTCCAGCGTGAGGCGCTCCATCACCTGGACAGAGAGAGAGAGAGAGACAGAGGAAGCTCCTTTGAATTTTAATTTGAAATTTGTTATTTTCTAAAGTAAAAATTTACAAACAATAGATTTCTTTAACCTAGGACTAGTTGCTGTGTTTTAAAATGAAATGCATGTCTGCAGTATCACATGTTTTTTTTTTTTTCTTCAAAACTGCACATTTCAGGCCTGTATCTGTTTTACAGCAGGTATTTTTTTCATAGAATAATTCTTTGCTGCAATCCCTTTGAGATTGCCTGTATATTGTAACACAACACAATATCAGATGCCTTGTAAGATACAAGCTGAATTTCACTCCACTCAAGGACAGAGTGGTCAGAAGCTGTGTCCCCTCTCTCCTCATGCTCCTTTCTCCCCTTCCTGCCCTCTCTCCTCTCCTTTCTTTCTCTGCTCTGTCTTCCCCTCTCCCCCTACCTTCTCTGCTGCCTGTAGTCTGTCCAGCAGGGCTGCTGAGTCTAGCTGTGTGTCCTCACTTCCTCCTGCCTCCCTCCACACCCCTGGCTTTGTCTGAGTGGATCGGTCCGACCGCACTGGGGTCCTGAGAGCTGGGCCTCCCCCACCGGGCAGAGTGGTATGATCCCGGGGGTCCTCGCCAGGCTCTGCCCCATCACCATGAGGAAACACAAAGGTC
Source organism: Acipenser oxyrinchus oxyrinchus (assembly GCA_030684275.1). Lineage (NCBI taxonomy): Eukaryota > Metazoa > Chordata > Actinopteri > Acipenseriformes > Acipenseridae > Acipenser > Acipenser oxyrinchus. Next base: position 618,170 of record CM060281.1, on the reverse strand, counting down.
TCTTCTTCGGAGCCTGAGTGAAAAAACAAAACAAGAACAGCTAGGAACGCTAAACAAACAACAACAAAAAAATGATGTCATTTCAAGATGTTTTTTTTCAAAATGTTTGTCAAAGTTTGTTTTAGAACATAAGTGATCTCCGTGCCTCCAGCCTGCCCTGGACTGGAGGGAGCACCCTTTCTCTGTACTGCTCTGTCAGCATCGCGATCACTGCAGAGAGGAAATTTCTGGTAAACACGCTGTGGGTTTTTCTCTAATCTTTGTTGTGACATCTTCCCCGTGCAGGTCGGAGTGCACAGGAAACCAGCGCTGGGCTGGTTCTTAACAGAAGCGACTCTCTCCCTCTCTCGCTCGCTTGAACGCAGTGCAGGGGACACTCGCTGATCCCTGATAGTAAAGCACAGCTCCATGCACCTCACTGTACCTTCACCGCACAGAATGGCACTGCTCTTCAGAGAGTCAGTGTGTCTCTGTCCGTCAGTATACAGTATGTGTTTGTGTGGTGCATGTGTGTGTCTGCATGTGTCTGTTCATTAGTGCATGCGTGTGTTTGTGTCATGTCTGTACATGTCTCTCTGTGTCTGTGACAGTGACTGTCTGTGAGTGTGTGGGTCTGTGTGTCTCAATGAGCGAACAAGGGGACTGATTGGAGTGAGTCGGGACACTCATCACAATGGCCTGGCACAGCACAGAATCACAGAGCAGGTCCCAAAACTACCTGACTGCTGTGGACACACCAGACCTGGCAAGGGGCCTGTTGAAACAGAAACTCCAATCTGTATTTATCTCTTGTAAATTTACTTGCAGCAGCTAGAAGCACACTGCTGCTCACAGGAAGTGCTGCAGAAATCATGAGACTTCCTGTTCACTGATGGGCGATCACAGAAGAGGGTGACAGTGAGGGTGAGGGGGAGAGTGAGGGTGAGGGTCATGGAGGGAAGGAGAGAGAAAATGCAAGATGTGTGCATTTAATTGTGAACCTGATTTGTTCCGTATCTGTTAAACACTCAGCAGCGATTAATTTAATAGTAACACTAAAATAAACTAATAAATTCAATGGCAAACGTTTAGACTAGAAGTCTTTCTCAATGTCTTCAATAGAAACGCTAAAAGAAACTTGACAGATTCATAATTCGAAGTTTAATGCAGCTTAATGCTGTTCTCAAGTTCTGCCTCTAGAGTATGCATGGGCTAGTATCGTTTAGGAGGAGACAGGGCAAGAGGCAGACAGACAGAGAGAGAGAGAGAGAGAGAGAGAGAGAGAATGAGTGAGGATGTCTCTCTATACTCACTCCAGGAGTGGCTCTTGTTGTTGGTGTCAGACCCAGCGGGGGTTGAAGGGCATGATGGGAAGGAACTGTCGCTGGTTGACATCTTGAACCTCTTGCACTCTTGGGGTACCACGTCCTTGCAGTGCCGGTGACAGTTCACCCCACAGTCTGAAAACAGACAGAACCTCACAACCAGCTCTGAAACCAGCCCTGAACACCTGCTCTGAAACCAGCCCTGCTGCTACCAACTGAACAGGACTGATGGAAACGGATCAATACACATTTTATTGTGGGTCTAAAACACTAAATTCAGCTCATAGCAGGACAGAATGGATTCAGTTGCAGATTATTATTATTTAATTTGTTTTGTTTGTTTTATGAATTCAGCTGTCATGCTGTCGGATTACTTTGGCATGGTCTGAGAAAGCACGATATGAACTGTTATACAGTGCTTTGTTTTGCAGTAATATTCACTGATTTCCGTTTGTTTTTTTTACGCGCAGTAAAGTATTTTGGTGTTTTAGACACATTGATGTACCTGACATTGTTCATTTATAATGCGTCGATGTTAATTAAGCAACTACAATGTAGTATGACAATTCTCTCTGAGATACGATAGTTTCACATATCCGATGGACACCCGGAACCATTTAAATCAGATATGACAGGTTCTGCTGTAATAGGAACACCAGAAGCTGTCCGTACCTCTGCAGCGATATCCTTGCTTGATCACACCCCAGAGCTGAAACACAGAGAGGAAACAGACTTTAATACATCAGCATCATATTCTGCCCCTTTAACTTTGTTATGTTTATTAATATGATTTACTGTACCTTGCTATTCTTTCCAATGTTTACCTGTGCTTTACTACGCATTTACTGTGCTTCATTACACTTTACTGTGGTTAAACTTTTATAAGAGTCAGTTTACCACGGCTTAGTTTTAATATGCTTTACCCCCCCCTCCATTGACTCACAAAGCCGTTGCAGGTGTCGCAGAAGGTGGGTTTCTTGTAAGTCGTCTCGTGGAAATTGTGCACGAAGTTGAGGCCCAACTTCGCACAGATGGAAATCCCGCGCATTAAGTAGCTTGTGATCTCGTCGCGGCTGATCAAACCCTCGCTGGAGAGGAGAGGGGAGAAAGGAGTAAGAGGGAAGAAGAGGTGGGAGGGTTAGACGGTGGAGGGGGACAGAAAGAGATGGTAGAGACATTGCCGTCGTTGCTGTGGTGGGGAGCTCTGAATTCAAAGTTTGGCGAAGCTGCTATTGTGATGTCACACTGCTACAAGGTGACCATTGAAATATGAAAAATAAAATATGCTCTTAAAACAACTGAGATAAACAATTCAAATGAAGAGGCTTTTTTTTTTAACACAACTTAATAAGGAAATTCAGGGCTTAATCTTTCTCCTCCCCTCTCCCTCTCACCGCTCTCGATCCTGTGGGCAGTACGAGAAGGGGAAGCTTGCTGTGATCTTCTCAAAATCCTCCTGGGCGATGTAGCCATCCTGATTGTGGTCGTAGTTCTGTATCACGGACTGCAGGTGGCGACAGACATGCATTCAGAATATATAACAATATTTTATCACTCACAAATGAGAAATCGGTTATTAAGAAATACTAAAAGTAACTTAAATTCAGTGACAAACCGTTTGGACTGCAAATTTCTCAGTATCTCCAGAATGTTTTAACAATAATAATAATAACAACAATAATATGGAAAACCAAGCAGGTGTAGCACAAAGGAAATCGGGTATTATTCAGGAAAAAAGGACACCCCCAGAAAAAATGAATATAAATATAATTTCAGTCCTGTTACTGTAGTGCAATGCAGGTGTTAAGACCAATCGACTTATATAGTGGTCATTTTGTTGTAGAACACTGTTTATTTGGAAAACAAGTTAGCAATAACAAGACATGTCACAGTATGTTTTATATATTTTATTTATTCATGATGATCGTGATAATTTACAGCCGATTATAATTGAAAACTGCATTATCGTCCAACACAGCTGTATATGTATGAGGATCACAAGCTGCATTAATGACATGTACATAAACAATGCATATTACGGTTCTATATAACGCATTGTTTTAATCCATTTATATGGATTACCTGTCAAATATGATTTTCAGTCAGATATAAACTAGTAGCTATGGTGACGGTTACCAGTAAATTATGCAGATGCCTGTTCGGTAATGTGTTCTGAAACTAACAGTAAAAGTGTACCCTTTGTTACGGCTCTAAAATATGGCTCACTCAAATTAAAATAGTTTGCTCCTCATTTAAAGTGTGTACCATGTTGGCGAGAAGGAGAATCAGAGAATCAAGTACCCAGTACCCGAGAGACAGATTCTACTGACAACACAATGGACTTGGAGCAATGGCGTGATCAGGCAAGCGCCGTCTTGCACAAGTTAACAAAGGAGCAATTGCTTGAAACCGGACGACACCTCAAGTGAATCTGATGAAGGGGGGCTTTTAATTAAAATGATTGAAAAAGTGCTGGATGAAGTTGAGGAAACACTGGATCAGGAAGAAACGTGCCCATTGAAGGACCTCCTAGACTTTGTAGGGAAGCTTCCAGCTGAAGGCACGAGCAGGGGTAACACAGAAGTGGAGTTTCAACAGCTAGAGGAGTGGAGAAAGCACAAGAGGAAGCTAAGGAAGCCACTGAAAAGGAGATGAAGGCTTAGGCAAGAAGCTAACACTGGCAGGTAAGTAGAAAGGCCAATGAAGAAACCACAAGAAGCGACCCTAAGGAGGGAGTTTCAGATCTGTGGACAAAAAGACAAAATCGTCTTACACCAGGTCAATGCCGGGTTAAAAAAAAGGACTGGGGTCTTGCTCATAAAAAGAATAACTGATAATTGGAAAGCCAAATTTAGTTGTCTCGTTATTAAGTCCAATACAGAATGACAAACAGACAAGATTTCGCTGCACGGTTGGTACAAACACAAAACTGGACAATACATTTTCTAAAGGAGGTTCAGGTTTGTGGGCTTTTAAATTTTACATTTTTGTGCCTGCTAAATGTTGTTGTTTGAATACAGTCCGCCCGTCACAAATCCGCCCTGACCGCTTATCCACCATGATCAAGCTCTTCAGTAACGTTTATGATTGAACAGAGAAGATTAGTTCAGAGATTGTAGATCCCACCCAAGTTTCTGTACACTGTTGTATGAGCTCCATGCGCTGCCATTGCTGGTAGTGTCACGTGAGCTGTTCAGTGTGTTGATATGTAATATAAATCCTGTTTGCCTGCGGGGGGCATATCAACTTCAACCTCCGTCTTTCTAAACAAGGGATTTAGGGGAGCTCCCTATTAAAATCTGAATCTCAAAACAATAATGTGAATATAGTAATTGTTACAGTGGTATATAGTGGTATTTAAAACAGGATTCATTTGTCCGACTTTGTGCGACAGATTACTGTATATAGCTAAGTAAATGTGTAGTTTACAGTAGCTTCAATTTGTCAATTTAAATGCGGTGAGCTATCGAAGATAAGTACATCATAATGTATTACTTTACACATTTTTACATGTTTCTGCTATTCTAGAATTAATTACTGTGGTTGCTGCATTGTTTAGTATGGGGTGTTCAATCTTGCTTATGGACTGTGAGCATATTTGCAATTCTATTTGACCACTTATCAAAGTACTGTTTGTGTGTGTTCCTGAACATTTTTTTTTTTTTTTTAAATAAGCGTTTTTTAGGACACGCAAACCCAGGGTTTGCTGTGACTACAGGGAATTGAACCACAAGTACTAATCGGATAGACGCCCAATCCCACAGAATTAAGACCTTGTGGACGGTCTTAAGTGTCAGTTTCTGGTTTTTGGAGCAGAGTCCCTTCGGGCTCAGTTCAGCACCAGCAGAGTTTCAGCGAAATATGCAGGAGTGCTTGACGGGCCTACAACTAGATGAGATTTATACGATGCTGATCTACAGCCTGGAGGACGTGTGCTGATTCGGAACATGACAGAGAGAGGGGTTCAAAACAAGATTTGACCATATTGGGAAGACACAGTCTGTGTAATCGCTGGAAGGAGATGTAAGGACAGTCCAGTCTTGGAGGTGAGGCCAAAGAAAAATAATCTGCCAGCTATTTCGTCCAATGTCCCTGTTAAATGTGGAGGGTACAATATTCTTCAGCATTGTGGCACAATGGTTGTCAAGTTATCTGTTGAACCGCATGATCGACACCTCCATACAGAAAGCTGGTATCTCAGGCATTCCGGGATGCTTGGAGCATGTCAGTGTGATCTGGCAACAGATTCAATCTGACAAAAAGGAGAAGGCACGCGACATGACATTCCTGCATTTAGCTAATGCATATGGTTCAGAGCCTTCACCATCAGGACAGAGTCCGAGTGGGAGAGGTGAGACAGCAGGCAGTGCAAGGGCTGAAGAGCTGAGACAGCAGGACACGAATAGGCAAATTTTTAAAGTCTGGTGCTTTCAGTTCAGTTTTCTTCCAAGGTTGCTGTAGCTGTTTACTGTGTATGAGGTTTCCCTGTCATCAGCAGAGAGGCTGGAAGACTTGATTAGTTCATACATTAGGAAATTGTAATAATAATAACAACACAATGAATTCTAAGAGTAATAATCGAAATAACTAACTCACATCCACCATCTGTTTCACGTGTTTCGAGATGGTTGCGGGGTTGTGCCTCGGTGCCACGCCCGATGCCCAGTCGGCGATCACGGGGGGTTTAGCAGGGGTAGCAGGCTGAGGGGAGGGGGAACACTGTTACCCAGGTAACAAAATAAATGAGAATTCGATGGGCTTCACTTTGCAGTGCTTTTATCATGGGGTACAGCAGTTACCATATTTACTAATCTAGATCTTGTGCATTAGTTTATCTGTCTGCTGTTTTAATCTTGGGGCCCCTCACCTGTATTTTGGGGTTCCTGGGCTCCTTGGCGTACGACAGCTCGTAAATCTCATCCTCCGTGTAGTAGAGATCCAGAGACAGCTGTGGGGTCACAGGTCATGCACCTTTATATAACATCCCATAGCTGGGGGTTTTGACCCACTTTCCACACAGACACTGATACAGACATAAAAACATGCAGTCACACACATGATGCTCAGACACAGATACACAAAGACTCTGATGCACAGAGACGCACAGATACACTGAGACACACTCTCTCTCACACACACTCACACACTAGGATACGCACGGTGAGCAGGTGCAGCAGGTCCTTGTTTGCCTGGAAGGGCGGGGTGGCGCTCTGGACCTGCAGCAGCTCGTTCACGTTGCTGTACACATGCTGCAGCTTGCTCAGGTTGATCTTGTTGTCCTCCAGGTAGTCCGGCAGGGCTTCGTTCAGTGAGACCAGGTCCTTGAGGTGAACCCCCAGGATGGGGATCTTGAACCCGGAGCAATCGGCGTACACCCGTCTGTACCAGCCATAGTTACTGGAGGAAGAGAGCAGGTCCGTCATCTCGCTTAGCGCCTGGGGACATGACGGACAGGAGAGAGATCACCCATACGGTTCCCCATAGTAGCAGCACAGCAGAGTGTAGTACAGCACAGTGAAAGCATGATAAAGCATACTAAAAAAAAACTAACCGTGGTAAACTAACCCTTATAAAAGTTTCCCATCGTAAAAGCACAGCAAAGTGTAATACACCACGGTAAAGAACAGGTAAGCACTGTGAAGCACAGTGAGCGATGTCGCCGGACACAGATGCACAGAGAGAGGAAGGAGATTGACCGTGGCGCACGTACCTTGTTGACGTCCTGAGGCAGGATGCTGGTGGTCTCTTTGAGGCGCGAGATGGAGCTGTGACTCAGACCCCCAATCACAGCCATTAGTGTGTTGAAGTTCTGCAACTGACGCAGCTTCTGCAGAGAGAGGCGCCAGTATAAAGGTATAAACTGTGAAAACTGTTGTAGTGATTGTGATGGTTGTAGTACAGTAGAAAGGCTGTCCTTACCTCACCTTTACAAAAACACTCAATGCGGAAGTTAACTGGTACTCGGTTGTAAAGGTGAGGGAAGGACAGCTTTTCTTGTTTGGAAATCAGCACGTCAATAAGCTAATTTATTTAACACCTGCCAATTTAAATACTTATTAAAGGCAGTTATATTGTTGTTATTATTATGATGCTCATTGTTACCTGCGCCACACGAATGAACTTTATGAAGACCTCGGCTCTTTGCTGGGGTTTGGGTCGGCTCAGGATCATCAGCTGGACCCACTGAGAGATCCCATTGCAGAGGGAGACCGAGCGCTCCAGGGCTGGGTTATCACGAACTGAACTGTGCACCACGTAACTGCGATAATCCAGGTACTGAGAGAGAGGGGTGAGGGGGGGAGATGGTTCACAGCTCACAGAGACTGCAAAAGTTATTGAACTCCAGGGAGAGTGAAGAGGAGGTAAAGGGAGAAGAGAGAGCGGATCCATGGCTCACAGAGGCTCTGCAGAAGTTGTATAACTCCATGGAGAGAGAAGAGGGAGAAAAGAGGTGGTTCATGGTTCACCGAGAGTGCAGAAGTTTTTAAACTCCAGGAAAAGAGAGAGAGAGATGAGAAAGAGAGATGGTCCATGACTCACCAAGACTCTGCAAAAGTTGAACTCCAGGGAAAATGAAGAGGAGGGAGAGGGAGAAGAGAGGGGAGAGAGATGGTTCATTGTCCACTCACACTGCAGAAGTTCTTGAACTTCAAGAGAGGGAGATATGAGAGAGATTGTTCATGGCTCACCGAGACTGCATTAGTTCTTGAACTCCAGGGAGAGTGAAAAGGAGGGAGAAGAGAGAGAGGGATGAGGGAAAGATGGTTCACTGACGCTGCAGAACGTCTTGAACTCCGGGAGAGTGAAGAGGAGGGAAAGGGAGAAGAGAGAGAGGGATGAGGGAGAGAGATAGTTCATGGCTCACTGAGACCAGATGTTCTATAACTCCAGGGAGAGTGAAAAGGAGGGAAGTGGGAAGAGGGATGAGGGAGAGATGGTCCAGGGCTCACCGAGACTCTGCAGAAGTTCTTGAACTCCAGGTAGCTCAGATGCTCTGCCAGCTCGTCGGGCTCCAGGTGGTCGAAAAGCAGAGACACCTTGCGCTTCTTCACACAGTTCGGAGTGCCCTGCAGAGTGAACTTCCGGGACCAGTCGTGAGGGAGTCTGAGAGGAGAGCGGAGAAGGGTGAAAGGGTTAGTGAGGGAGCAATGTCTTTCAGCTCCCTGACTCCCCTACATGTTAGCAGTGTCGATCAGCTGGCATTTTGTTTTCCCCCCTGCCTCCTTTTACACCCTTCCTCCCCCCTGTTTTCTGGGGTCCCCCCCGCCCCCTCACATGTTGGCCGTGTCGATGAGCTGGCAGTGGGTCTCCTCTCCCTCGTTCTTCACCATTTCCCAGAAGTCTGCCATCACCTCCTCCAGCTTCGTATCGCCTTTGAACGCAACAGGGAACTGAGTGATCCAGTAGCTGAGAGAGACAGCCAAAGAAAACTGTTAATACTAAACTGAGAAGAGAAGAGAAGAGGAGAGGACAGACACACAGACATAACCGAGCGAGGAAAGAGCAGACACACAGACAGCACACAGTATATTGCACTGCACTGAATTGCATTACGTTGAATAACATGGTATTGAATTGCTTCATGTTGCATTATATTACATTACACAGTGTTGTATTGCACTGTATTGTGTTGGTCACTCACCGGACAAAGAAGCATATTCTGGGTCGCACCTGGTCCCTCCGATCCATGGGGCAATCTCGATACGTGAGCCCGGGGTCAAGGAACCTAAACCCAGCCAGCCAACTGACTCACACTCCCCTCCCTCCTCTCCCCTTCCCCGCCCCTTTTCCAGAAGGATATAAGCTCAGAAGTTTCTTTGCCAGGACGGAGGATGGCACCACCCAGCAGTGCATCATCAGGGTCATGTGGACGACCTGCCCTACCCGGCACAGCTTCCCCTCCAAGTCTGAAAAACAGGTATGAAACCAGCCTTCAATAGGCATGAAACTGGCCTTGAATAGGAGTGGAACAGGTGTTCATTCATACCCTAGTGATTTAGGCCAGCTGGTCACCCTTGTCCCAGTGAGGCGCTGGGAACGCTCCCAAAGGAGAACAAAGCCAGCCTGTGCCTGCAGACCACTGCGCACGTACTCACCATCTCCCTGCCTCCCAGCTCCAGCAATCCTCCCGAACAACCCCAATGAACTTGCGCTCCACATTTAGGCATTGTGCAGGCATAATGGGGTGTTGCTCTCCTCTCCCTCCCCTCTCTCTTTCCTCCCTCTTTTCCCCCTCCCCTCTCTGTCTTTCCTCTCTCCATCTCCTCTCACCGAATGACTGCACGCATCTCTCGATCAGCTCCTCCAGGCTCGCCCCCTTCGTCAGCGTGCCCATCGATGACATCATCGCCTTGGCGCGGTTGATCTCCTGGGGGCTCGGGCACGTCATCCTGCGCCTGATATTCCGGGGGACCCCTTCCCTCTCCCGCTGCCCCCACCACAGGGCTCGAGCATTCCTGGTGGGACTTCCTGTAGAGAGAAAGAGAGAGAGAGAGAGAGGCTTTACAATGCCTGCCTGTTCTTTACCATGCTTTCACTGTGCTGTGCTATTACTGTGGGGTTAGTTTACTCTGGCTTGCCATGTTTATTAATATGCTTTACCATACCTCTCTGTGCTTTACAATGCTTCCCTATGCTTTACCAGACCTCTCTGTGCTTTACAATGCTTCCCTATGCTTTACCAGACCTCTCTGTGCTTTACAATGCTTCCCTATGCTTTACCAGACCTCTCTGTGCTTTACAATGCTTCCCTATGCTTTACCACACCTATCTGTGCTTTATAATGCTTCCCTATGCTTTACCAGACCTCTCTGTGCTTTACAATGCTTCCCTATGCTTTACCAGACCTCTCTGTGCTTTACAATGCTTCCCTATGCTTTACCAGACCTCTCTGTGCTTTACAATGCTTCCCTATGCTTTACCAGACCTCTCTGTGCTTTACAATGCTTTCCTATGCTTTACCAGACCTCTCTGTGCTTTACAATGCTTCCCTATGCTTTACCAGACCTCTCTGTGCTTTACAATGCTTCCCTATGCTTTACCAGACCTCTCTGTGCTTTACAATGCTTCCCTATGCTTTACCAGACCTCTCTGTGCTTTACAATGCTTCCCTATGCTTTACCAGACCTCTCTGTGCTTTACAATGCTTCCCTATGCTTTACCAGACCTCTCTGTGCTTTACAATGCTTCCCTATGCTTTACCAGACCTCTCTGTGCTTTACAATGCTTCCATATGCTTTACCACACCTCTCTGTGCTTCACCATGCTTCCCTGTGCTTTACCAGACCTCTCTGTGCTTTACAATGCTTCCCTATGCTTTACCACACCTCTCTGTGCTTTACAATGCTTCTCTATGCTTTACCAGACCTCTCTGTGCTTTACAATGCTTCTCTATGCTTTACCATACCTCTCTGCTTAACAATGCTTACCTATGCTTTACCATACCTCTCTGCTTAACAATGCTTTCACTGTACTTTATTACACTTTGCTGTGCTTTTACTATGGGAAACTGTTCAAGGAGATTGGGATTTTATATATAGATAGATTTTGAATAAGCAAAACAAAAAGGTTTATCGCGCAGTTCACACGTAGGATTTTGAATGAATTTGCTTTCACAAGTTTTTATTTAAATGTGTGTTACATGCACAAATGCATAGTGGGGAAAGCACAATCACCATGCAAAAACACTGAGTAAACTTTAACAGGGGAAGCTAAACTACTTTTTAATAAAATGACTTTGCTGCTGTTAATGCATCAGTCTGTGGGTTTCACTAACAGATCATCGAGATGAGATTAGCACACAGGACAGGAAGCGACAGAGAATTCACAGAAAACCAGACCGAAGTGATCTGAATGTACCAACACGTCCATCTCAAAAATACATCATTACAGTTTTTCATCACCCTGTAGAATTAACTAATTTTGCTTCATGAAATCAAATGAAACCTGTTGAATAATGTTAGATGAACATAGTGAATTACACACTGCTTTGTAGTTTTCCATGTATGGAATGAAAAACTGACAGAAATACTGTACTACTGTTATGGCTTCCGGTAGACTCTTGCAATACAATTTTATAGTTTCTTTGATTACATGATGTTAAATAAAATATATAAATTATGTTCATATATTTTTATTATGTCTCAATCCTAAAATTCTAGGTGATGCAAACCTTTTGGCCACAACTGTATATAAATACATACTCTAAAAGAAACACTAAAAGAAACATCATAAATTCAATGACAAACATTTCGACAAAAAGTATTTTTCAGTGTCGCAACGTTTGTTGTTGAATTTAAGTTTCTTTTAGTATCTCTCTCTGAAATGTCTTTATAATATATAGCACTAGACCCTGATATTGATGCGATCCAGCCCTCTGAAATGTCTTTATAATATACAGCACTAGACCCTGATATTGATGCGATCCAGCCCTCTGAAATGTCTTTATAATATATAGCACTAGACCCTGATATTGATGCGATCCAGCCCTCTGAAATGTCTTTATAATATACAGCACTAGACCCTGATATTGATGCGATCCAGCCCTCTGAAATGTCTTTATAATATACAGCACTAGACCCTGATATTGATGCGATCCAGCCCTCTGAAATGTTTTTATAATATACAGCACTAGACCCTGATATTGATGCGATCCAGCCCTCTGAAATGTCTTTATAATATACAGCACTAGACCCTGATATTGATGTCTTTATAATTGTGAACAGGCTGGCTGGTGGTGGCGTCAGGCCAAGAAGTAGACAGACAGGACTGTTGAGTGAGTGCGCTGTTGCGCCGGTTTATTATAAATCAAAGGTTTAAACAAACAAAGCACTTTACAAAACAAAAGGCACGCTGGCCATAAGAAACAGACAAACAAACAAACACACACTGAGTGTAGAACCAGGACGCGTAGCCACTGTTAATTTCTTTTTAATTCTCCTCCTCTCTCCCTTTCTCCACTCTGAACACCCAACCCTGAGTGAGTGATTCGTGCATCTATATATACAGCTGTGCCGGGATTCAATTTCACGTGAAGTGCAATCCCCGTGCCCAAATACAGCTATACATTTTAAATCATTCGTGCTACATAGCCCACATTATATCCTGTGCACCAAAACATACACACGAAAAATAACACCCCACATAAAACATAAAACCCCAAAATACGCACAGGGGCGGGGTATCCCGTCACAATAATATATACCAGACCCTGATCCTTTGTATACAGTTCGGAGTGATACAGTTCCTTTGTAAAACAATACAGTACAGGGTGCCGTGTAAGATACAGCCTCCTTTCAACAGCACTTCACATCAGAGTGGACAGAAAGTTGCCCGTAATAAGAAGAACATAAGAAAGTTTCCAAACGAGAGGAGGCCATTCAGCCCATCTTGCTCGTTTGGTTGTTAATAGCTTATTGATCCCAGAATCTCATCAAGCAGCTTCTTGAAGGATCCCAGGGTGTCATCTTCAACAACATTACTGGGGAGTTGGTTCCAGACCCTCACAATTCTCTGTGTAAAAAAGTGCCTCCTATTTTCTGTTCTGAATGCTCCTTTATCTAATCTCCATTTGTCACCCCTGGTCCTTGTTTCTTTTTCAGGTCAAAAAGTCCCTGGGTCGACATTGTCTATACCTTTTAGGATTTTGAATGTTCGAATCAGACTGCACCCTGTACGATATTCTACAAACAGATCTTTTTTTTTTCAAAGAATCACTCTGTCCCAGTGACTGTCCTGTACTGGTTGCTTGTGGTTTCAGTCAGTCTCTGCTTTCACTTTCACATCCCTCTTTCCTCCAAACAATCAGACAACGAAATGGCTTCCTAAACCAAGCTCTGCTCCGACTTCCCTCTACAGTCGGGATCACAGCTAGCTTGCAGACGATTGAGACACACTGTCAGCTGTGGAAAATAAAGAGGATACACCCTTATAAAAGGGTGATAAAGCACAGTGAAATCATGGTAAAGCACAGAGGGGTACAGTATGGGAAAGCCCAGGTATGAGTCAACGCATTAATAAACATGACAAACCAGGGTAAACTATGATAATGCATTATATAAAATACCTGGAGAATCCTAAGGGCCGGGTCCCTGAACAGGCTTTCTGTCTCACCTCAGCAGATCACCGTTCTGGGTGGGGTTGTGTCATATGGTTTGGTGCTTCCCACAAATATACTCACCTAAACACCCCTTCCTTTCATTCAGAATGGCCTCATTAGGTTTTTTTTTTTGTTTTTTTTAAACCGTGAGTTTGTTTAGCTCATGTGTGTTTTAACTGAGCTCAAAGTAACACTCTGCAATGGAAGTCTTACTGTCATTACGTTTTCTTGTTCACTTCCCTGAGCTCTTTCCCTTTCTCCTCTCCCTGTCTCCCTGCTTTTCCTTTTTCTCCTCTCTTCCTCTCCTCTCCCCTTCTCCCTCTGCTTATCTGCCAGATTTTCTCCTCTATCTCTCCCTTTCATCCCCTTCTCTTTTCCCCCATTCCTTTCCCTTCTACCTATCTCTGCCTTCCCTTTCATGCTCACACTCCCTTCCCTCCCCTCCCATCCCGTCTTTCTCATTTCATCTCCCCATCCTCCCCTTCATTCCCCCTCTGTGTAGCTGGTACAAGCCCCTCTTTCATGGGCAGTCAATGGGTTATGTGTTGCAGGAGCTTGTGAATGAGTGGTGCTCACTTGTCTTAGTTGATAAAGGAGAGAGAAAGCTGAGCGTCGGACTCAGAGTGGCTCGGGGCTGGCGTGAGGCCAGGGGGTAGCCGACAAAGAACTGCCCTCTTTTCTCTCTTCGTCTCCTGTTTAATTTGTTTCTTTTTCAAATGAAAAGGCTAAAAAAAATAACAGCGGAAAGAAAGATAGTATTTACTAAAATAAAAAAAAATGTACAGAGATTTCTTTAAACTATAGAACTGGATGTCATGTGCACAATAACATGCGTTTCTTTCAAAACTGCACATTTGAGACCTGTGTGTTGAATGGATTGAAATTTTTAAACAGGTGTGATTTTAAGTAACTATTTTGTTCGCTGCAATCACTTTGAGATGAATATGTTGTAAAAGAATACAGTACAGGGTGCCGTGGAAGATACAGACTGGTTTCCACCACACTGAAGTTCACAGCGGCCAGAAAGCTGATTCTATCAAACAGCACCCTGTTAATTAATATCTAAAATAAAAATTGGTTTCAGTCTATACTATGCATTTTAGAAAGAAATAAAGGCATAATTTCTTAAAATTAATTATGATTTATTTTTGTTGATGGATGGATACTATTAGCAACATATTCATATTTTCTTTTGTGAATTTTTTTAGTACACTCAAAGGTTAAACAGTTATTTTGAAAACTGAGAGTAAACTTCTGACCCTCTCTAAAACAGCTGAAACTCAACTTCAAAACATTCCTTAAAACGGCTGCGAATTGCTTTTGGCCTCCCTACTGTTTGTTCCTTGAAGCAGTGTTTTTTAATATGTTTTACCAGACCTCTTTACAATGCTTCCCTATGCTTTACCAGTCCTCTCTGTGCTTTACAATGCTTCCCTATGCTTTACCAGACCTCTCTGTGCTTCACAATGCTTCCCTAGGCTTTACCACACCTCTCTGTGCTTTACAATGCTTCCCTATGCTTTACCACACCTCTCTGTGCTTCACAATGCTTCCCTATGCTTTACCACACCTCTCTGTGCTTTACAATGCTTCCCTATGCTTTACCAGACCTCTCTGTGCTTTACAATGCTTCCCTATGCTTTACCATACCTCTCTGTGCTTTACAATGCTTCCCTTTGCTTTACCAGACCTCTCTGTGCTTTACAATGCTTCCCTAGGCTTTACCACACCTCTCTGTGCTTTACAATGCTTCCCTATGCTTTACCAGACCTCTCTGTGCTTTACAATGCTTCCATATGCTTTACCAGACCTCTCTGTGCTTTACAATGCTTCCCTATGCTTTACCATACCTCTCTGTGCTTTACAATGCTTCCCTTTGCTTTACCAGACCTCTCTGTGCTTTACAATGCTTCCCTAGGCTTTACCACACCTCTCTGTGCTTTACAATGCTTCCCTATGCTTTACCAGACCTTCCTGTGCTTCACAATGCTTCCCTATGCTTTACCAGACCTCTCTGTGCTTTACAATGCTTCCCTATGCTTTACCATAACTGTGCTTTACAATGCTTGCCTTTTCTTTGCCATGCTTTCACTGTGCTTTATTTTCACCTTGCTAAGCTTGACTATGCTAAACATTCCTAAGGGTGAGTACAGAATCATTAACAAATTATTTCAGGAGCAAAAACGCTGTTGCCGTGACTTGAGAAGAAAAAGCTTGCATGCATATCTCAAAACCAGCTGATCAGTATCACAAATGAACGTGTTTCAGTGTGTGGGGCTCCAGTGAGGGTTATTAAACTACAGCAAATACCATTTTCATGTATTTAAAAAAGAAACCAAAACAAAAACAAATTGATTCCTTTGTGCAACGGCAATAAACTGATACAAGTGCAAATGGTAAAGTTGCACAACACAAAGCCATGTTTTGCTCCTATGCAGATCTGAATACAGTACACTACACATGGAGTCCAGTGTTATTAGAGTGTGTGTGTGAATTATTGTTTAGAAGATGTTTTTTTTTTTTTTTTTTTCCCAAGGCGACATCAACAACTTCTGCTGCAGAGTCACTTCCAATAGGACCCTGTTTGTTTTACGTCTCATCCGAAGCACGGAGCACAAGGCGGTGAAGTGACTTGCTCAGGGTCACACACACAGTGAGTGGTTGAGCCGGGAGTAAAGACACAACAGTGAGACATTACTGGTCACACAACAGTGAGACATTACTGGTCACACAACAGAAAGTGCTGATCTTACAAGGAAAGTCATAACAAGTGGTCATTACTCGATTAGCCCCAGTGTACAGGTAACAAGCTCAGCTGTGTCTTATTAAATGGACCAAACTGCTATGCAATGGAAGTCTTATTTCCTTCCCTGTTATTATTATTATTTATATTAGGAATGGAAATAAGATTCCTATTGCACAGCAGTTTCACCCATTTACTACGAGCTTGATTAGCCACAGTGTGCATTATTGAACTTTGAAACCATGAATGGATCCAACTGCGACTCAACAGAAGTCTCATTTCCATCTGTGTTGGATTGCAGATCCCTCTCCCCCTCCCTTCTTTTCAAGCTCAGGTGCGTTATTAAGCAGATTACATGGATTGAACCGCTATGCAATGGGAGTCTTATTCCTCCCTCTCCCTTACCCCCTCCCTTCCACTGTGCCTCTCACTTCCCCTTTGGAAAGCCCTATAATTCAGTTCCAAGTATTTTGTTTATTCACTCACAGAGGCTGGCACTATATTCAGAAGTCACAATGCAAATTTTTTTTTTCCCTGCAACAAGGATTCATCTGTCTTCAGTGCAGCAGTCAGACCCATGCAAATGAACAGGATTATATACAGTACAGTAGCGCTGCTCTCCTCAAACTTTTTTCTTAGGTCTCCGGTACCATACTATGGATAATAAAACTGTGTCTGCTAAGAAATAAATAATAATACATATATACTTACACACACAAATAAAAGATAACATGCTTTTCCTATACTTCAATTAATTTACTATAGTTTACACTGGTTTGCCATGTATGATTTTACCATACCTCCCTAGTCTGTACAATGCTTACCTGTCCTTTACCTTGCTTTCACTGTGCTTTATTACACTCGCGATGGGAAACTTGTGAGGGTTAATTTACCATGTTTTTTTTTTTGTTTTTTTTTTAAATATATGCTTAACCATTACTCTGTGCTTTACAATGCTTCCCTATGCTTTACCAGACCTCTCTGTGCTTTACAATGCTTCCCTATGCTTTACCAGACCTCTCTGTGCTTTACAATGCTTCCCTATGCTTTACCATACCTCTCTGTGCTTTACAATACTTCCCTATGCTTTACCATACCTCTGTGCTTTACAATGCTTCCCTATGCTTTACCATACCTCTCTGTGCTTTACAATGCTTGCCTATGCTTTACCACACCTCTCTGTGCTCTACAATGCTTCCCTATGCTTTACCAGACCTCTCTGTGCTTTACAATGCTTCCCTATGCTTTACCAGACCTCTCTGTGCTTTACAATGCTTCCCTATGCTTTACCAGACCTCTCTGTGCTTTACAATACTTCCCTATGCTTTACCACACCTCTCTGTGCTCTACAACGCTTCCCTATGCTCTACCATACCTCTCTGTGCTTTACAATACTTCCCTATGCTTTACCAGACCTCTATGTGCTTTACAATGCTTCCCTATGCTTTACCAGACCTCTCTGTGCTTTATAATGCTTCCCTATGCTTTACCAGACTTCTCTGTGCTTTGCAATGCTTCCCTATGCTTTACCAGGCCTCTCTGTGCTTTACAATGCTTCCCTATGCTTTACCACACCTCTCTGTGCTTTACAATGCTTCCCTATGCTTTACCAGACCTCTCTGTGCTTTACAGTGCTTCCCTATGCTTTACCAGACCTCTCTGTGCTTTACAATGCTGCCATCATGCTTTTTTTTCTATGGGAAACTATTGTAAGTGTTTGCCTGTGCAGCACACTTGTCTACTTTATCTTAAGTTCTGTTTTTGAAGTCAGTGAGATCCTTCTGCTTTCCTGTGGTTGTTGCTGAATAACTGCACACAAGCCTCGCACAGCTTATACAAGTCTAGCAGTGGATTTCATCACCTACCACATGGCTTCACGCACACTTTGCAGACGAAGGGAGTTTTCTACTTGCACATCTTATTAACATGCTCCAATTTTTTGGCCAGTTCATGTACAAAGGTTTATCACAGTAAGTATGCCATCAAGGCAGTACACTTCGAGAAGGGGGCTGGTTCATTATATTCTCTGCTGTGCTTTTACCCGTGGGGTATCAAAGCAGTCAACTTCAGAAGCAGCTTATATGCTGTGGTTATTTAATGTATTTCAGCCCAATGGAACCAACTAAGAATAAATAAATCAGTCAATAACTAAATTGAAGAACAAAATAATTTTAACCTCATTTGGAACACGCTTACAAATGAATTTATGTAACAGCTGGCATTACACTGACGGTATTAGTCACATAGGCAATGTAAAATTCAGCCAAAAACACTGACTGAACAATGAACAAGTACTAACCCTAATTCTTACAGGATAGCTAGAGCAAACCTTTACTGCAATGAGGGTTGCTTCACATTTAATCAGTCAGTTGCCTGAACACTTCCCCTCTGAGTTTCCCTTCAGCATGAAACAGCTCAACCACAGCTCGCCAATCCTCTAAAAGATGAACAACAGCAAAAAAAAAAGCAGCAACAGCCTTCATAAAAAAAACAAACAAAAAGAAACCTGCTTGTGCTACCCTAAAGCCCTTTAAAAAAAAGAAAAATAAGCGACTAACTTAACTAAGTAATTTAAACAAATCAAAAAGAAAATCTGGCTGTCAAAGGAAAGCAAAACCAAACAAAGAACAAAAGGTTCTCAAAATGAAACAAAACCACCACAACCTTTAAAAAAAAAAAAGAAAGAAAAACCACAAGTTTGAAGAGAACAGCGGCACAAACGGACCCGTCTCTCACCTCTTACTGTCTCTTCGGTTCATGATTGAAGCTTGGGACTCCTGTGCAAGCTACAACGCTTCTCTGAAGTTGTAGACTTTAACAATTCCAGCTTCCATGACTTTCTTATTCTAGCTTCTGGTTCTCTCTCTCTCTCTCTCTTGAGCAGTTCTTATTTCCTCATTCAGAAAGATAATCTCAATTGTCTTTTTCTTTTTATGAAATCAGTCCGGGTTAGTATATAAAAAAAAAAAAATGGGATGCCAGGTATACAGTCAGTCCAGAGTACCCCACCCCTTTCTCTTGTGTGAGCTGTCTCTTGTCTCTTTCAGTTACTTCACTGCAAGAGCTGCAACTCTCTCTGCAACCAGACAGCTGCAGAGAAATAGAGGAACTCGCACACACGCAGACACACACACTGCAAGACTGATAGAGGAACTGCACACACAGACTTGCTGATAGAGAGAGAGAGAGAGAGAGAGCATGCGCATGCAGGCAGACAGGTATTTTAATTATCTAAATAGCTGAGTTTAATACTTGTGCTCTCCTCCTTTGTAAAATGTAACCCCACTATTTCTGCAGTCCCGTCCCCCATGCTTTCCCAATGGTTATTATACACTATGCATTTACCATAGCTTGCCCTGGGTTTCACCTATCTAACTCGCCTTCTCTGTCCCCTTCACTCTCGCCCCCTGCCGTTTTCCCACTCGCAGTCATCGGCGCAGTCATCGGCCCCCCAGACACAGTGGGCACATCTCTGGGTGTTTGTCCCAGCTGCACAAAAAAAAGGACCTCCTTGTTAGTGGAGCTGTGATGAAGCCAGGCAAAACACTGCAGCCTGCCAACACCGATGTCCCTTTATTATTTATTTATTTATTTAGTTGGCAGACGCCTTTATCCAAGGCGACCATACAGGTGTTACAAGGCAAGCTTCATATTTAAATGCAGTGTAGATTACAGCAAGTACAAATAATACTACTATTAAAATAGAATATGAATTAGGCTGCAGCAAGTTAGGATTACCCTTACAACAGTAATTTTGCAGTCCAGTCACCCCTGTGCTTTTCCCACGTTTACACTGCATTCACTTCATCATTGGAGTAGTGGGAACCCAAAAATAAGTGGGTAAACTATCCCTGTTGGTGTTCAAGATAGGCACTATGGATGTGCAGAAATTGCCTTAATTACAGTAGGCACATGGCAGTGTTTGTCATACAGTACTGTGTGTTTTTTTATTTGTAATATGCTTTACCATACCTCACTGCTTTACAATGCTTGCCTATGCTTTACCAGACCTCTCTGTGCTTTACAATGCTTCCCTATGCTTTACCAGACCTCTCTGTGCTTTACAATGCTTCCCTATGCTTTACCAGACCTCTCTGTGCTTTACAATGCTTCCCTATGCTTTACCAGACCTCTCTGTGCTTTACAATGCTTCCCTATGCTTTACCAGACCTCTCTGTGCTTTACAATGCTTCCCTATGCTTTACCAGACCTCTCTGTGCTTTACAATGCTTCCCTATGCTTTACCAGACCTCTCTGTGCTTTACAATGCTTCCCTATGCTTTACCAGACCTCTCTGTGCTTTACAATGCTTCCCTATGCTTTACCAGACCCTCTGTGCTTTACAATGCTTCCCTATGCTTTACCAGACCTCTCTGTGCTTTACAATGCTTCCCTATGCTTTACCAGACCTCTCTGTGCTTTACAATGCTTCCCTATGCTTTACCAGACCTCTCTGTGCTTTACAATGCTTCCCTATGCTTTACCAGACCTCTCTGTGCTTTACAATGCTTGCCTATGCTTTACCATAACTGTGCTTTACAATGGTTACCTATGCTTTATCACACTTTGCTGTGCGTTAATTTTCTTATCACTGTATTACGTGTCGGTTTTTGAAGACGTCGGCATTTAGTTTACAGATGACTAGTTGCCCACGTTTATTTAAAAAAAAAAACCCATTATCTTACTCCCTCGCTTAGTCACGACCAGTCATTTTACATCGAGTCAGTACAGGAAGCGGCGCCGTCCGCCTTGCTGCCAAAACGGGGTTAAACCAGACACCCCCCCCCCCCCTCGAATATTACGACATGACGTCTTTACATTGTAGCGCACAAAAATGTAATAATAATAATAATATATAATAAAATAATAAAATAACCTGACAAGTAGAAACGGCTTTCAAAGTGTTTATATAAAGTGCTTCGTGTATCCCACTTGTTGAACATTTACTTAAATAAATAAAGTGATTTGGTTACACATAAACCAGACTTTAAAAATAAATTTGCGACCCAGTTTGTGTTTGACCTCCTTTGAAAATGAGGCAGACTCTCGTCTTTGTCCGACCCTAGTAACTATATTGGCGAGCGTGTGTGGGGGGCCTTCCTCTCTCATCATCAGGTGGTAATTCAAATTCGTGGAAACGGGGTTTTACGCAGTCAAGAGACGCCACGATTAATTAGTGAAAACAACATTGATACAAAGGTATCTGCAAAGGTTGTTTTGTTCTTCGGCGCTTTAACAGAACGGCTGCCTGTTGCTTAAGTCTAAATTAAGAAATATTTCATGCAGTTTAAATTAAAACACATACATACATGTGTAGGCCCAATATACCGGCACAGGTTGTCAAAATCGTTTGCTTTTGCCAGTTTGTTGTTGAGAAATAAGTTAAGACATCGTTTTTAAGTTCACTTTTGTAATTGCTTTGAGTTATTATTTTGTTGTTCACATTTTTCACTTTATTTGGGAGATTCCGCCGGCGTGGCAAAGATTTGTTTATCGTTGTGTAGTGTTTTTTTTTTTTTTTTTCAATAATAAAAGTAACATAGTTTGGACCCGTAGCCTGCCTTAAAATAAAATCAACCAGCAAGGCACCATGAACCTGTTTGAAGACGGCGAAACGGCGGCTGCTGTTCTCCACAATCTCAAATCAGCCGGGATTAAAATAAAAAAATTGAAGAACTGTCTCATCGACGCCCATCGACATACGGAGGAATTCGCAAAGGTATTTATTAAAACAAACACACAACATTGCTTCGGTTTAACACTTGATGCGTGCTAGCAGTATTAAGTTTCTCATCGTAGCATCTTACTGTGTTTAATAAACCAGCTGATCAGATTGAAATGGTATAACTTGTTAACAGAATGCCTCGAATTAGTAGAACGTTTACTGGCAGCATCCTTGTTCGGGTTTCTTATGTCCTGTTCAGGTTCTGCATCCCCCGAGCCACCCCGAAAAGGGTCATTTGCACGATGTCTATTCTGTTAAAGTTTTACTGGTGGAGTCGACCCCTTTGTTTTCACAGCAGTGGCGTGTCAATAACGAGGAAACGACCCCTGTATGCACGGCATCGGTGTAAATAACTTACGACCCTTGACTATTTACACTGCCTTGTTGACGCCTGTTAATAGTGTCACCGAAGTATATTTTCTATCATAAATTGGGGTATAAACAATGTAATGGATTTAATTTGCACAGAATTAACTTTACTTTTTCTGAAATTCCAGCAGCAACCAGATCTGGTGGTATTGTTAATTTCTTTATTTATGAATTAGTTATTTAAGCAGATGCTTTTATCCAAAGCGACTTAGAGATGGGGGGGGGGGGCTCGGTTGTTTTACGTCTCATCCGAGGGACAGGTGTGTGCTGGACTGGTCCAGAGCGGGTCGTTTTACTGTTTTTTGGTGCTGGTTGATTGGGGTGTAACCGCAGACTGATGTCACGATACGATACGTATTGCGATATCCGGGCTGCGATACTATACGCCTCGCGATACATGCGATGGTTCTGATTGGCTGCTGTGATGCATCACAAGATCAATGGGTTTTTATCAGCCAGCTCTTATTGAGAGCGTACTTTGTCATTCATTCACTCGTTGTGTGACACAGCAAAGAGTGCGCGAGAATGAAACACACTCTCAGCTTGATTTAGAGGTCGCTAACCGAACACTGAGAAACACACACTATAGGTGGAGTAGTGGTCAGGGCTCTGGACTCTTGACCGGAGGGTCGTGGGTTCAATCCCAGGTGGGGGACACTGCTGCTGTACCCTTGAGCAAGGTACTTTACCTAGATTGCTCCAGTAAAAACCCAACTGTATAAATGGGTAATTGTATGTAAAAACAATGTGATATCTTGTAACAATTGTAAGTCGACCTGGATAAGGGCGTCTGCTAAGAAATAAATAATAATAATAATAATAGTAATAGCGGAACACTTTGAAACACACACTGTAAGTCGCGGAACACTGAGAAACACACACTGTAAGTAGCGCATCACTGAGAAACACACACTGTAATTAGCGGAACACTGAGAAACACACTGTAAGTCGCGGAACACTGAGAAACACACACTGTAAGTCGCGGAACACTGAGAAACACACACTGTAATTAGCGGAACACTGAGAAACACACTGTAAGTCGCGGAACACTGAGAAACACACACTGTAAGTCGCGGAACACTGAGAAACACACACTGTAAGTAGCGGAACACTGAGAAACACACACTGTAAGTAGCGGAACACTGAGAAACACACACTGTAAGTCGCGGAACACTGAGAAACACACACTGTAAGTCGCGGAACACTGAGAAACACACACTGTAAGTCGCGGAACACTGAGAAACACACACTGTAAGTCGCGGAACACTGAGAAACACACACTGTAAGTCGCGGAACACTGAGAAACACACACTGTAAGTCGCGGAACACTGAGAAACACACACTGTAAGTCGCGGAACACTGAGAAACACACACTGTAAGTCGCGGAACACTGAGAAACACACACTGTAAGTAGCAGAATTTGTTGTCCTTAACCGTTTTCCCAGCTGCTTGTTTCAACCAGTGGTCCAGCAGGTTTCTGTGTGTTTGGACTCGGCACGCGGTGTCTGTTTTCATAACACTGTGCCGGGTAACTAAAGAAGTGAACCATGTGTTATAACTGTTTGTTATTGTTGTTGGTGATACTGTACATAAACCACACGGTGTGACTGAGGCAAGGGTTCCAGGGTAGGGTTGTGTGTGTGTGTGTGTGTGTGTGTCGATTTCTCTGTGTCAGTGTGTGCAGGGATGGAAAGAGAAGTTTGATCCATTCCTGGTTTTACTGTGAGTTTAGCAAGACACACCTGAGCTTGTTACCTGCACACTGTGGCTTATCAAGCTCGTAGTAAAACCTGGAATGGATCAAAACTGTTGTGCAACAGGAGTCTAATTTCCTTCCCTGGCTTGTGCCTCTGTGTTTGTGTCGCAGTGTTTTTAAATTACATCTTTAGATTTTTTTTTTTTTTTTTTTTAACTCTGTTACAGTATGTATTTATGTGTATCTATGGTGTACAAGAAATTGCCCTGGCAAGACTTTGAAAAAGCAAAAAGCATGCATTATGAAGTATAGCAAAGATAGGAAGCTTAGTATGCATGTAATGTCCGTAGGTTAATAAGTCTTTAATTTAAAAATAAATAAATAAAAAACTCTTGTGACTTATTTGTTCTTCTCTCTCTCTCTCTCTCTCTCTGTCTCTCAGCCTCTTGCTAGTTTTTCTTTTGGTCGAGAGCTCCACACCCTGCCGCAGTGCTTCATTCCAGCACTAGGGGGAGATGTGCCGCAGTGAGTACAAAAGAAATTCCCATTGATTTACACACACATACTGTACAGCAGGAGTCTCCAGCCCTGGACCAGAGCTCTTTGCAATTGACTCCCGTGTAGTGTAGTTTTTGTATTCTTGTGCACTTCGTAACTAATTGCAATCGCAATGCAATTGTATTTGTAGGTGAGCCTGTGTAATTGTAATTGTAATTATTCTGCATAATTGATCGATTGCAGTTCAATTTCGCATTTATTTGTCGTTTGATCATTATTCTGGTATTCTTAACCACGTTTGTTTGGAAATAAATACAAGTTCTATAGCATGTTTCTATCTATATTTGTACAGCTTGACTATTTATAATATACGGACTAAACATGTTCATGTCTGCAGTTGTTCATGTTATTTATTGAGTGATTGTAATTATTGCAGCACAATTGTAACTAAACAGAATACCATTGTAATTGTCATTTCAGCAGACAATTCTGCTGTAACTGAGATTATAATTATAGCTGACACCATGTCTGCTTTGGACCCTCTTACATGTGTATTCTCTTTTTACCTCTCTGTCTCTCCCCTCCCTCTGTCTCTCCTCTCTCTGCTCTCTCTCCCCTCCCTCTGTCTCTCCTCTCTCTGCTCTCTCTCCTCTCTCTCTCTCTCTCTCTCTCTCTCTCTCTCCCTCTCTCTCTCCCTCTGTCTCTCCTCTCTCTCTCCCTCTCTCTCTCCTCTCTCTCCTCTCTCCTCCCTCTCTCACACTCTCTCTCCCTCTGTCTCCCCTCTCTCCTCTCTCTCCCTCTCTCTCCCTCTCTCCCCTCTCTCCCCTCTCTCTCTCTCCCTCTCTCTCTCCCTCTCTCTGTCCCCTCTCTCTCTCCCCTCTCTCTCTCCCCTCTCTCTCTCTCTCTCCCTCCCTCTCTCTCCCCTCCCTCTCCCCAGGTTCCTGGTAGATGCCTGCGAGTTTCTCTCTCTCCACCTCCACACCGAAGGCCTATTCCGCAAGTCTGGCTCTGTCTCCAGAATCCGAGCTCTCCAGGTAATGCAGTGATGGAGGGGAGGGGTTTAGACGAGGCAGTAGACGCCTCAGGGATGGAAATAACTCCTTTTGCGTGGCAGTTTCACCCATTCCAGGTTTTACTACAAGCTTGATTAACCTCAGTGTATAGGCAACAAGCTCAGGCGTGACTTATCAAACTCATAGTGAAAACCAGGAATGGATCAAACCGCTATGCAGTGGGAGTCTTGTTTCCATTCCAAGCTGAGCATGAAAAAGCTATTCAATGCCAGCTGTCTCTCGGCGCTTGTTGTATAATAGTCTTTTGCACAATCTTGGATGCGTGTGCACTCCTGTGCATGTGCGTGTCTGCTGTGTTTGCACGGGTGTGATGAAACTGCTGTTTCTCTAGATTACACTGGCAGGAAATATGTCATTTACTGTACAGGGAACTCAAACAAATTGAGCAAAACCTTTGGAGGTACTTCCCCTTCTCTCTCTCTCTCTCTCTCTCTCTCTCTCTCTCTCTCTCTCTCTCTCCCTCTCCCTCTCTCTCTCTCTCTTTATTATTATTATTATTTTTTCCTTAGCAGACGCCCTTATCCAGGGCGACTTACAATCGTAAGCAAATACATTTCAAGTATCACAGTACAAGCAATAATACAATTAAGAGCAAGATAAATACAATGACTCTCTTTCTCTGTGTTCTCATAAATCAACAGAAATACAATTTTGCGTGCAGATAGTGATCTTCCAAAACATTTGATCAAAAAAAAATATATACCATATGGTAAATATGTGCGGCTAAAAAGAATATGTAGTGATACATTTGATTATAAAATGAAAGCTAACGATTGTGCAGCCTCGCTTTCGATCTGGGGGTAATAATAAGAACTTAACTAATATCGTAGAATAGAAATGTAAGTAGTATGATTCTGACTCCAAATCATATTAAAATAAGAGTGCTGAAAACATTGGAGTATATCAGAATGTGATCCTCAACTTTGGCTCCCTTCGTTCCCTCGCCACCTGGATTTAGTTTTAGACGTGGCAGGAATATTAAGGATGCTTTAGTCGCTTCTATGTGTAAATCAATACCATCTAATGACAACTGACGGACTAAAACAGTGCATGGTAACCTTCGGTGTGGAGGATGTGTTCATTGTTCTAACACACACAGTACCAAATATTTAAATCATCCACACTCTGCGCGTAAATACATGATACAAGGTTTGTCAATTGTGATACAAACCCTGTGGTATATATGCTTAAATGCCCTTGAAGCTGAGTTTATGTAGGACCATCAAAAATAAATTACGAAATACGTACAGCAGAACATAAGGCTGCAATGACAATATGGATTATGCGATAGCGAGACGCTATCAAGCCATGAATCGCGGTTCTGCCTCAAGTCTTACATTGATAGCAGTGCAGTTTCTTCGAGGGGTGGTAATACAGTTAATCTGCTAATGAGGAGAGAGTCGTTCTGGATTTATATTTTTTAAAATCTATGAAACCACAGGGACTTAATGAAACATTCGATCTCAGTCCAGATCTCTCAAAAATGTTAAAATTAAAAGATTCATCTTTGTATGTCAGCTTGAATGTTGAGGTGGCCAGGGTTGAGAATCTCCTTCCTAATGTCTTCCAGTCTTCAGTTTTGAATAACTGTGTTTAAGTTAACTATGTAATGGGATCTGTAACATATAGCAGAATATATGGCTGTATTTTAAAGGGTTTTAATATATCAGTGTTTGAGTTTAATTATTGTATAATTACACTATGTGTGGATTAACACTTGATTCTAAAACCATTTTCAATTAATGAATGCCACAATAGGTGAAAATTGTCATCCGTAACTTTAAATAATATCAATGGCTATTTATCCAATGAATGGTTGAATTATTGCAATGATTGGTGTCAATTTATATATGATAAAGCTGCTGGGTTTTTTTTTTTAATTAACAGTAGCGGGAGACTTGGTAAACTTTGACTTCTTTTGACTGGCGTATTCAGTTATGAAATTATAAATAATTATAATATTTTTTGTTTCTAAAATGTATTCTAACCAGGCAGGGAGGAGGGTAAAATCCTCCCTGCCAAGAACACGTGCTCATGCGCGTTTGTTTAGTTTAATTGTTGTGTTTTAATTTGTTAATCGTGTTTAATGCTAATTATTCCCTGTACCTGGTTGACATTGTAAATTAGAGCCAGGTGCAGGGTATTTAAAGAAGGCAGTCAGTCTGCTCTGGGCTGCTGCTGTGTGTGTCCAGCCGAAATTAAAGCATGTAAACCTTTTTGTTTTGTGGTTTAAACTGTGTTTTTTTTATTTTCGTTTGTGCCGGTAAACAGCTTCGCTGTCCGGCTTATTAGAGAAGGTTCCAGTTTGTGTTAGATAGTGCTCGTAAGAGCTAGGCATTTGTTTCCGTTTTTTTTTTTCGTTTTATTTTTGTTATTAAAAATAGCGCGTCCGCGCTTTAAAACCTTCAATCTTGTGTCTGGTTCTGTATTCAAAGGGCAAAACGAACCCGGCTCGTTTGCAGTGTTTAGAAAAGACAAATTATTTATAAAATGTTCAGTTTGGTACTGACTGTTCTGTTCCCCCCCTCCCCTCCCTCTCTCTCTCTCTCTCTCTCTCTCTCTCTCTGTCTCTCTCTCTCTCTGTGTCTCTCTCTCTCTCTGTCTCTCTCTCTCTCTCTCTCTCTCTCTCTCTCTCTCTCTCTCTCTCTCTCTCTCTCTCTCTCTCTCTCTCTCTCTCTCTCTCTCTCTCTCTCTCTCTCCTCTCAATTCCACATATACAATCCCCCTCTCTCTCTCTCTTCTCTCCCTTTCCCCCCCTAGTCTCGTCTAGAGCAGGGCGAGTCAGTTCTGTCCTCCTCCTTGGACCCCCAGCCCTGCGATGTTGCTGCCTTGCTCAAGCAGTTCTTCCGGGAGCTGCCTTCCCCCCTCCTGCCCCTCTCTCTGCAGGCTCCCCTCTGTCGGGCCCAGGGCTTACCAGATCAGAACCAGCGCCACGACGCCACGCTGCTCCTCACCGCCCTGCTCCCCGCAGCCAGAGCGCTGGTCCTGCGATACCTCTGCACCTTCCTCAGGAGAGTGGCTGACAGGTTAGACTTACCCTAACTCTCTGCACCTTCCTCAGGAGAGTAGCTGACAGCTTAGACACACCCTAACCCTAACCCTAACTGCCCCCCACCCTGCAAACCAAGGCAATGTGAAAGAGATTCAGGGCAGACCTGCGGTCAAATACTGTCTCAAACCGACAATGTGTTCTGTAATGTGTTAATTCCAGTGGTTGGCAATTAGAGTAATAACTCTCCCAGTTACAGTAAATTGGATGCACATACAGTACAGTATACCCACCACAATGCAAATGTACTCCATCTTAATCCAGTTCTGGGTAATTGCAACTACACTGTACATTTCCAAATGAAGGCAGCAGCATTTATTTAAAATTGACTGAAACAGCTGCAAAGCTTATTTGAGGGTGTGGGGTTCATATGAGAATACATATGGTAATTGTAATTACTGCAGCATGACTGTAGCTGTAATTATATAAATATATATGGATGTATTATTTGTCATTGATGTGGCTCTAACCTGGCTGCCGATTTGTCCCTCTCTCCCTGCACAGGGTCTCTGATAACCGGATGAGCGCTGGAAGTCTGGCGCTGATTTTCTCACCAAACCTGTTCCAGTGTCCTGGGGCGGGGGGTCGGTTCACTGCGGGGACCGAGCGGCTGCTGGAGAGGCAGGCCGGCGTGCTGAGGACCCTGATAGGGGCCCCGGAGCGCATCGGTGAGCGAGGGGGAGGGGGATCTGGGTTCAACTGTTTAATACTGAGACATTCCGACACTGATAGGGGCCCCCGGAGCGCGTCGGTGAACGAGGGCGAGGGCAAGGGGGAGGGGGAGGGGGATATGGGTTCAACTGTTTAATACTGAGACATTCCGACACTGATAGGGGCCCCGGAGCGCCGGTGAGCGAGGGGAGGGGAGGGAGGGGATCTGGGTTCAACTGTTTAATACTGAGACATTCCGACACTGATAGGGGCCCCCGGAGCGCATCGGTGAGCTGGGGATCAGTTCAGCTGGTCTGAATACACACACTGAGCACATCGTTGAGCCAGGGGGCAAGGAGGGGGATCTGGGTTCAAGACACAGACTTGCAGAGCATGGGAGGAAGTAAAAGGGGAGAATATCAGTTTAATTGTCTCTGAACTGCCTCTCTTGAATGAATTGAATGTTGGACAGTGAGTTTGTTGTCCTCTCTCTCTCTCTCTCTCTCTCTTTCTCTCCCCCCCCCCCGCACAGGCGTTGTCCCCTCGTCCATCCTGGACACTGTGTCGCAGTCGCAGTCGGGGGCGGAGCCAGGGTGTGCCACTCCCAGCGGTGAGGTCATGGAGGAAAGTGAGGATACTCACGTGGACAGTGCCACCAAGAGGAGGAGAAGGCGTAGCGTGGGAGGTACTGCCCGATCAAACCGCTGACAGTGTCGCTGAGCATGGAAATGGAAATAAGCCTCCTGTTGCACAGCAGTGTCGCCCAGTCCAGGTTTTACTACCAGCTTGATTAGCCACAGGGTGTATAGGTAACAAGCTCAGCGGTGTCTTATTTAACTTGTAATAAAAACCATGAATCTGTCAAAGTGCTATGCAACGGAAGTCTTATTTCCATCCTTGATCATTTTAATTGCTTTAGATTTTATACAGGTGAAAAAGTGTAGAAACAGCTGCCTGGGTTTGTGTGGATCGCTGTTCTCCTCCAGAGAGTCTAAAGAAAACAGCGATCATCACAAACCCAAGCAGCTGTATCTTCACTCGCTTCACTCTGAATGGTGAATCAGCCCGATGGACGCCAGCGACCCTCGCCTGATTGTCTGCGCCCAATTTCTGCGGAGAGCTGCATCCCGATAACCGAACAGTTGGTTGGTGCAGCCCTAGTTTGTACGGCACGCTTCACGCATTTCTGCACGTATTCAGTGAAATGCTTTTGCGGTTGGTTGTCACGATACAAAAACTTGCTGTTAAGGTTATTTTTTTTTTAGGTAAGCCTTTGAATAAAGTCTTTTTGATACTGCTCCCTTTGCAGAGATCTTCGTCGATGCGCTCAGCAAACTGAAGACCACCCGGACCCCCACAAACACTCCCATCCAACTGGACAAGAAGTCTGGTGAGTGGAAAGCACTCGCTGAATGTCTCTCCAGATCTGCATGCACACATTATCTTATGTCGTATAGAAGCTCAGCTGTGTCTCTCTCATTAAACTTGTAGTAAAACCAGGAATGGATCAAACCACAGTGGAATGGGAGTCTCATTATTAGTTGATTTTAAAAATAAATAAATAAATTATATCAGGACGTTTGGGACAACAGGCCCTTCTTCAGCTGGACTTGTAGTCCGTAAACGTCCTGTTTAATAATTAATTTTTTTTATCAATTATTTACATTTTTGTGTACCTACAGAACATTTTTCTTTGTGATTCCCAGCATTTTACCTCAATCATTTCTTCATGTAATATAAATACAGCACACCCTCGCTATAACGAACCTGTTGGGGTCCAAGCCTTTTGTTCGATATATTGAGAGGTTTCGTTATAGTGAAAGGACAATCAAAATGAACGATATACTGTTGGAGTAAGTTAATGACATGAGATTGTGAATAAAAGTAGAATTACACGCACCTGTTCATCTCATGTATGCAGTATTCTGCCTTTGCTTTATCCTATTCGTTAAAGAATTAAAACACAGTACAAAAAGCAAAAATCCTGAATTGAAGCTGACCTTTTATTCAAAATCACTCTGACACGCATTGTTTCAAAGTGCACCAAATCTTAATCCAGCGTGCAAGAATCCCAAACTGAGCTTTTATTACAAATCAACCCGACGTGAAAAGTTTGACATGAAAAATTCATCCGATCTTCAAGTTTTTGTTGTGTGTTTTTTTTTTTAAATCAATTTTGCTTTGCCGCGTGGCTGCTGAACAAGCCAAAACAGAGTGCTTTTTGACAACCTATATTCACGACAGAGATATGCCAGCGTTACTCCTTTTTTGAAACAATCAATATAGTTTCCAGCTTTGTTGCAATATAAAATATTTTTGTTTTGGAGACATAATTACACAGCGCACGCTTCTTATTAAAACAAAATAGTTGACTTCATTGCGGAGGTGTAATATATATGGAATAATATTGAACAGCAGTTTCTCCCATTCCAGGTTTTACTACAAGCTTGATTAGCTCAGGTGTGTCTCTTATTAAACTCGTAATAAAACCAGGAATGGATCAAACTGTTATGCAATGGGAGTCTCAGTTCTCATCCTGTGTTAACTCTCTTTGTGTGACGCCTGCTGTTCTCCCTCCAGCCCTGCAGGGGGCAGTGAGTCTCTCGGTTCACTCCTCGTTCACCGCCAAGCGCAAAGCCCCTGAGGAGGCGGTGCCTGGGCCAGAGAGCTCAGCGAAGAAGAGGTGAATCTTTTTTATTACAATTCTTTAAAATTTTATTTTTACTTAATATTATTATTCGGATATACTGTTACTGTACGTGTCATACAAAGAGAGCAAGAGAATGAAACACACTCTCAACACGGTCAGAGGCAGCCACCCAACACTTAGAAACATATTATAAGAGACACCCAACACACCACAGATTAACTGATACAAAACTGAGGTACAGGGAGAGGGGAGAGGGAGGAGGGAGGAGGGCAAGAGAATGAAACACACTCTCAACACGATCAGAGGCAGCCACCCAACACTTAGAAACATATTATAAGAGACACCCAACACACCACAGATTAACTGATACAAAACTGAGGTACAGGGAGAGGGAGAGGGAGGAGGGAGGAGGGCAAGAGAATGAAACACACTCTCAACACGATCAGAGGCAGCCACCCAACACTTAGAAACATATTATAAGAGACACCCAACACACCACAGATTAACTGATACAAAACTGAGGTACAGGGAGAGGGGAGAGGGAGGAGGGAGGAGGGCAAGAGAATGAAACACACTCTCAACACGATCAGAGGCAGCCACCCAACACTTAGAAACATATTATAAGAGACACCCAACACACCACAGATTAACTGATACAAAACTGAGGTACAGGGAGAGGGGAGAGGGAGGAGGGAGGAGGGCAAGAGAATGAAACACACTCTCAACACGATCAGAGGCAGCCACCCAACACTTAGAAACATATTATAAGAGACACCCAACACACCACAGATTAACTGATACAAAACTGAGGTACAGGGAGAGGGGAGAGGGAGGAGGGAGGAGGGCAAGAGAATGAAACACACTCTCAACACGATCAGAGGCAGCCACCCAACACTTAGAGACATATTGGAAGTCATTAAATCTAAATTAAAAAAACAGACAAAAAGCTGTTTGTAATGCTGTTTCTGTAGACCCTGTTGTGCTGTAAACATTTCGAATGCTTTGTGTTTGACTCTCCGAGTGCAGATCTACACTCTCGGTGTGATTATAAGTGTAGCTGCTGATGTGTTCCAATAGGGACGTGACTTCTAAACAACACAGACTTTATCAAAGAAAAAGATGTTTCCCTCTCGTGTGTGTTTCTCTTTGCAGGCGGTCAGTGCAGGACTCCAGCCACGACCCCCAGATCCTGTGTCTCTCCCCAACAGCAGGTGAGATGTGCCATTCGTAGCGCAATAATAAACAAAGAGTCCACAGCTATGGCTATTTAGCATCACTCTATAGAATTAACTCATTTTGCTTCATAAAGTGTTAAGAAACCCGCTGAATAATGTTACGTTAACATATTGAATTGCACACCGCTTTTGTAGTTTTTCCCCATATACTTAACGAAAAACTGCCAAACTGAAAAATGTGAAATCTGACATGAAATGCTGTACTAATATTATGGCTTCCAGTAGATTTTTGCAATATTGTTTTGTGGTTTCTTTGATTTACAGGATGTTAAATAAATGATTTTTTTTTTTTAATTAGGTCTCAATCCTAAAATTTGAGGTGATGCTTAACTTTTAGCCACAGCTGTGCACACTGTGTACATGAGTGCAGCATGAAGCTATTTTATTCTGAATTGATTCAGTCTTTACTACATTTACAGTTCTGCCGTGTGTGTGTGTGTGTGTGTGTGCGTGTGCGTGTGTGTGTGTGCAAGGCGTGTGTGTGTGCGTGTGTGCGTGTGCGCATGCACGCATGCACTCTCATCCACATTAAGGTTGCATCATCAAAAGGAAGTAGGAGCTCTATGATGGAGAGCTTTTCAGACCAATTACAAACATTATTAAAGTCTCTCTCTCTCCCTCTCTCTCTGGGTGTGTGCCCCAGCTCTTTTGGCCCCTGAGGACCCTTGTGAGGTCGTTCCCGGCAGCCCGGGCAGCTACCTGGAGCGGACTCTGGGGCCCGGTACCCCCACCCCTGATGCACCACTCCCAGTCCTCCTCCAAGAAGAAGAAGAGGAGGAGGAGGAGGAGAAGCACCCGCACTGACCTGAAACAAGCGGCGAGGTTAGGAGGGGCTGCAGAGAGAGGCACACATTAGTTCCAGCGATGGAAATAAGATTCCCGTTGCACAGCAGTTCGGTCCATTCCTATTTTTACTGCTAGTCTAATATTAAGACACACACGCACAGCTTGTTACCTGCACACACTGTGGCTAATCAAGCTGGTAGTAAAACCTGGAATGGGCGAACCTGCTGTGCAACAGGAGTCTTATTCCCATCCCTGGTCTATCACAGTAAATGGGGCTGGTCTATACGTGTCTCTGTACAGGGATGAAAAATAATTCTCCCCTCTCATCCTCCCCCCTCCCCCCAGGCTCCCTTCGGGCGGGGGCTCTTTCCTCACTCCCGTGAAGGTGGAGAGGAACACGGGTCTCCGGAAATCTCTGCGCCTCTTCACCCTGGGACAGCGCGGCAGCAGGGATCTGGTGAGCAGGGGTGCAGTCCTAAATATTGATTTTCTTGCCCTGTCTTTTTCTGGAGCTCTGCATCCAATAAAATTATGGACTGACCTTTTTAACTGTGATTCAGGGCTATATGAGGTACCCTAGGGCTTGAATCTAGTGCCATTGCACCAAAATTTGCACCCCTGTCTATGTATCACAATGCAAACGATACAGACCTCTGTTTACGATACGATACATCATGTATGAAAGATAACGATTGAATGATAAACAGTGAGTCATGTTACCCTAGCTAATGTTAATATTCTCTTTCCTTCCCAGAGTGCACTGGGGCCTCTCAGTTTCGAGGCAGGCAGTTGGACGCTGGGCAGGAAGAGGGTCATTGACAGCCCAGATAGACCTGCCCACTTCGAAGGGGAGGGGCTAGCATCTGGACCCGCCCATCTGGCTGACACAACAGGAAGTGGTGGGTGGAGTTTAATAAGCATTGTATAATCTCGCCAGTAAGGTCATGTGATTGTGAGTCGTGGAGGATGGTGTGCTTGTACAGGAAATGTAAATTCAACTGCAAGGATTTAGAAATGTTTTTCACCAACTTTATTAAAAAACAGACTCGACAACCCTGCTATACTGCAAGCTAGTATTTAAAAAAAAAACGAAAATTGTTACAGAAAGCCACCAGCAGAGGGAACCCAACACTTACAAAATGTATCTGAAACTAAAGGAAATAATTTCTAATGCATGTGTTTTTTATTTGCCTAACATGTATTCTCTCTCCTCTCTTTTTCTCTCTCCCCCCTCATCCCTTCCCCCCTTCCTCCCCCTTCTCCCCATATCCTCTTTTCTTTCTTCCCCTCTCCTCTCCCCTTGTTCAGAGTTGGAAGTGGCGAACATTGATCCCTACATCCTAACCTCCAGCTTCCAACACAGCCCAGTGGAGCTGAGCCCCCCTGACACCAGCCTCACAGTGCAGCCAGACAGATGGGAGGAGAGAGAGAGGGAGGAGGAGGAGAGGGAGAGGGAGAGGGAGAGGGAGAGGGAGAAGGACCAGGAGGAAAGGAAGGAGGAGGAGAGGGAGAAGAGAGAAAGGGAGGAGAGGGACAGGGACTGGCTGTCGTTCGATCTCTTTAGATCAGGCTGGCGAGGCAAGAGAGCCCCCAGGAGATCCTTGAGTCTGCCTGAGGGAATAGCAGAGCTTGGGGGTAAACAGACAGAGGAAGGAGAGGGGGAGCAGGAGAGAGTGATAGAAGAGAAGGGAGAGCAGGAGAGAGTGATAGAAGAGAAGGGAGAGCAGGAGAGAGTGATAGAAGAGAAGGGAGAGCAGGAGAGAGTGATAGAAGAGAAGGGAGAGCAGGAGAGAGTGATAGAGAAGGGAGAGGAGAAGAGAGAGGAATTCAGCATTTTCCGGATGGTCATGCAAGATGCCTGGCCCCCGAGGAGGAAGGAGAAGGAGGATGAGGATGAGAAGGAGGAGGAGGAGGAGGAGGGAGACAGGCCGGTTAAGATGCTAGTTCCTGAGTTGGTCGCCCCGCTTGCTGGAGAGGAAGAGGAGAGGGAGGAGAAGAGAATGGACTGCAGCGCTGTTTCTGCTCCTGTGAAAGATGATGAGGCAGGGAGAGACTGTAAGAAAGTATCCCAAGTCTCCTCGGACCCCGACTCCTCCTCGCGTCTCTCCGTCACCGATCGAATCCGTCGCTTCAACAAGCTCTCCTCCGCCTCTGGTCCCCTGGCAGGGCTCCAGCTCAAACGTGGGGCTTCAGGGACCCGGTCCCTTTGCTGTTCCAGCGCAGCCCCGTTCTTAGAGTGGCGGAGCGTTTGGGGCACTGCCGGGACGGGAGGGGGAACTTTGTGAAGAGGAAGGGGGCGAGACGATTCGGGAGGTCTCTGAGTCATGAGAGTGTGATGCGAATACTGGAAGCTCAGAAGAAAGGAGGAGAAATGGATGGAGATGAAGAGGAAGAGAAAGCGCTTCAAGTGCACAGCCAGCCCCAAAACGGTATCTCAAACCTGGGCAGTCCTGCTGTATCCCTCCCTGCCACCCAGACTCCTGTAAAAGGACCCCAGGGGTCCCCAAGCCCGGAGTCGCCCCCCACATCCAGACCTTTCTCCGAATCAGGTGTTGTAGGCGGAGAGGAGGTGATGCAGGGGGTCCCCGAAATTTGCTCTTCTCAAGTCAAGGATGGTAGCTTCAAGCAGTTCACTTGAGCTGCGAAAAATGATGGGGTTCCCCTACCAACTCCCAATGTTGGTCTTTTTTTTATGATGATGATTTTCTTGCATAACTTCATCAGGATGACATGGCCAAAACTATCAAAGTCAAGCAGACACAGACATTGTGGCTGGCGGATCATTGTTCAACGCAAAGCAAGCAGACAGATGTTTCTGCTGGTGCTGCCTTGTAGCTTGACTTCAGATAAGTTTGTACCCCAGTTTCATCACTGTTATTGGTGTTGCCTTTCAGGATAAGAGCTGATCTAGGGGTTTGTGAAACTTGCTGTTAAAAGATTTCAATAATGTCTTGGTTGCTTTCCCATTTCTTCTCTCTCTCTCTCTCTCACTGATTCGATTGTAAATCTCACAGACTTGGGTGATTTAGAGATTTATTTAAAGTTACTTCGGATTATAATTTTGTGTGTGTGTGTGTGTGTGTAATTATATGTATAAATGTTGTTTTTTTCTTTATCATTGTAATATATAAAAAGCTTTGTTTTATTTATAAATGTATGTATAAATGTGAGTGCACACATTTCGCTGTGTTCAAGAACCTGTCACAAAATATTAATTTGTTTTATTATTATTATTTGTTAGAATAAAATGATTTATTTTTTTTCTTTTAAAGAATTTGGTCTGAGGCTCTGTAATTTGAACACACTCACTAATGCAAACAAATATTATTATTGTTATGCATTATCTATGATAAATATTTGTCCTTTTTTTCCATTTAAATAAACAATATCCAAGTGGTTAACAAGTCTTAGGCGATGTATAAATATGCATATAAACAGCAGTGCATGCATTTGATATTCTTCAATAGTGTGTTACTTTCTTTAAATGATCGTATCGTGCTACAAGAGCAACAGCAACTCCTTGTAATGGTTCTTGAATGAAGAAGTGTGTTTTACAGTTGCTAACCCCTGTCTCATTACATTTTTTTTTTGTTTGTTTGTTTTTTCGTTAAATGATCATTTGATTTTATTATGCATCATGCCAATCAAATATGCGAACCGATTTTAAAGATCATCAGTTTATAAAACCAGTCTCATTCACACACAGCAACGCAGAGGCTGCTTGGGTCCTAGCTACCTGCGATAGACTCCACCTATACACCCCAAGAAGTATAAAAGAGGGGACGGTACCATCTAGCAGCGAGTCTAGATCAGGAGAAGGGATCAGTACTGAAGTCACTTCCCATTCCTCTGTGCAGTGCAAGGGTAGCAGGGACTGACACAGACACACACACAGACACACATACAAACAGACAGAGACACAGAGCATAGAGCTCCAATACAGGTGACCAGATATTATTTTTGACAACTTTATTTTCCCCTATTGGGGTTGGGATACTGTGTGTGTGTCTCTCTCTCTCTCTCGCACACACACACAAGCTGTCTTGTTCTTTTGAAGAGTATTCGATTGCAGCAGCAGTCTCTCAAAGGAGATCCCTCTCGCCCTCCTTTTCCTTGGAAGAGATTGTCTCGGATGTTCTCGGACATTCCCGAGTCCGGATTGAGGAGGATTAGCCTGGCTGCTGCTGGGACTGCGGTTGGGAGCTGAGGAGCAGCGGAAGGAGACCCAGTGTTTCATCGGATCACGAATCTGGGGGTACCACATTGTTTTGGAACTCACCAAGTAGGAATCGAAATCTCCCGTCATTTTTCAGACAGGTAAGAGGGGCTTATGTATTATTATTTAGACCAGGTAATTTTTTTTTTTTTTTTTTAACTAATTATATTTTAATCCCCTATAAAATCTTGCTTTATTTATTTATTTATTTTGTTGTATTGTGTTTTAGTTTATATTACTGTATCATGATATATTAGTTGGTCTGGTAATATGCAGATATGAGGGAATTAGAAAAAATAATCTCTTTTGGAGCGCATCAAAAAAAAAAAAAATATATATATATATATATATATATATATATATATATATATATATATATATATATATATATATATATTTGTAATTGTGGAGTAAAATAAAAATGCATTTATCTATACAGGGTTCTCTGATATTATTATTGTTATTATTAATAAATATTGTTTTTGAATTTTCAAAGCATTTCCCGAAATAATATTATTATTATTATTATTATTATTATTATTATTATTATTATTATTATTATTATTATTATTATTGTACATATTCAATTAATTTACTGAAATGTTTTGCTCATTCTATGTAAAATTAACTGGCCAAATGTGACATTTTGAAAAAATCTAAAACATGAAATACTGTACAACTGTTACGGCTTCCGGTAGTCTAATTGCGATCTCATTTTGTAGTTTTTAAATAAAATATCTAAATTATGTTCATATATTTGTTTTTAACTATGTCTCAGTCCTAAGATTCTAGGTATTGCAGAATCTTAGACCACAGCTGGACATATTGACTCATAATGTCCTCGTTCCTCCCCTACAGAGATGCCTCGCCCCGTCCTGCTCTTGCTCCTCACTCTGGGATGCCTGTGGGGGGGTCGAGAGGAGCCGCTGATCGGACAGGGAGTGGGGAACAGCGGTCGGGGGCTGTGCCCCTGCTCGGGCAGGGGAGGTCCCGAATGGGGAGTCCTGGACTCCAATCCAGCCCTGGTCGTGGATGGAGAGGCGATCGTGCGACGGGACTGGTGTAAGAGCCAGCCCCTGATCCAGACGCTGAGGGAGGAGGGCTGTCTGAGCAGGACTGTGCTCAACCGCTTCTGCCACGGCCAGTGCAACTCGTTCTACATCCCTGGGGGGGTGGGGCCCTGGGGCCAGGGGGAGGAGCCTTTCAGGTCCTGCGCGTTCTGCAAGCCCCGCCTCCTCAGCACCATCACCGTGGGGTTCCACTGCCCAGGCGCAGCCCCCATGGCGACGGCCTCACCCTGGTCAAGGAGTGTCGCTGCACCTCTATCGAGCTCCACTGAGAGGGAAGAGACTCCCATTGCTGAGCGGTTTAGACAGACCAGATTTTACATCCATTCTGTGAGCCCAATATTAACTCAAACTGGGAGTCTTCATTTTAATATTATTATTATTATTATCATTATTATTATTATTATTATTTATCAATAGAGCTAGTATGTATTATATATATATATATATATATATATATATATATATATATATATATATATATATATATATATATATATATATATATATGTATTCTTTATTTTATCCATGCTTGTGTTCATGATGCACGCTCTACAAACTATTAAATAAAATCTACAGACTGTTACTTAAATATGTGTGTCTGTGTTTACGAAGAAAAAAAAAATTCTGATCAACAGATGAGAGGATAAATTGAGAGTGCTGCATCAGACAATTTCATTTCAGCAAATGGTATTTCCATCAAAGATTAAATAACTTCCCGAGTAAATATTTTAGTTGTGGGCAAAATTCCCCGTCTGTGCTGTTCTAGACCGCTGAGGAGTCCTCCTCTGAAAGCAATAGCCACACGCGTGTGGGCTTGGGAATAAAATAAACTCCTGAATGTGGAAACGGTTTTTAAACCTGGAGCCTTATAGTGGATAATTACCCCTATCGGAGCTGCTTTGTTTACTGTCTGAGTCGACAGATCAGCCCAGATCAGGAAAGAGAAACGCAGCTGGTGTCAATGCCAGATGTTTGTGATCTCTCTAGAGGGCGTCTCAGCTGTGGTCAAAGGGTTAGCATCCCCTCTGTATAGAACAAACTCATTTTAGTGAAATGAAACCTGGTGAATAATAACATTGAATCACACACCGCTTTGCAGTTTTCCCAGATACTTCACGAAATACTGACACAAATGTGACGTTTTTTCAAAATCTAACATGAAATACTGTACTGCTATTATGGCTTCCGGTAGACTTCTGCGACGTCATTGTGTAGGTTCGTTGATTACATGTTCATGTAGGGTTTTTACTTTTTGTAAGTATGCCTCAATCCTGAAATCCGAGGTGATGCTACACTTTTGTCTGTAGCTGCAATGGAGATCAGCACAGCAGGGCCAGTGTTGGAGCAGAAGAAAATTCCTGCATGGAGAGGAGGCCGGCTCCGAGCAGCTGATTGATCTCAGAACCTTGTCAAGTCGGGTCTTAAAGGATCCCAGTGATTCAGCAGTGGCAGTGGTAACCCTAGGTAGCCCATTCCTTACCCTCCCCCACTCTCTGTGTGAAGAAGTGTCTATACCCTTTCCAACTGTGTGACCTCTGGACCTGGTTTCTGTGTTTCTGCCTCAACAACATGACTAGGTAACCTATTCCATCCCCTCCCCATTCTCTGTGTGAAGAAGAGTCTCCTTCAACAACATGACTAGGTAACCCATTCCATCCCCTCCCCACTCTCTGTGTGAAGAAGAGTCTCCTTCAACAACATGACTAGGTAACCCATTCCATCCCCTCACCACTCTCTGTGTGAAGAAGAGTCTCCTTCAACAACATGACTAGGTAACCCATTCCATCCCCTCCCCACTCTCTGTGTGAAGAAGAGTCTCCTTCAACAACATGACTAGGTAACCCATTCCATCCCCTCACCACTCTCTGTGTGAAGAAGAGTCTCCTTCAACAACATGACTAGGTAACCCATTCCATCCCTCCCACTCTCTGTGTGAAGAAGAGTCTCCTTCAACAACATGACTAGGTAACCCATTCCATCCCCTCACCACTCTCTGTGTGAAGAAGAGTCTCCTTCAACAACATGACTAGGTAACCCATTCCATCCCTCACCACTCTCTGTGTGAAGAAGAGTCTCCTTCAACAACATGACTAGGTAACCCATTCCATCCCCTCACCACTCTCTGTGTGAAGAAGAGACTCCTTCAACAACGTGACTAGGTAACCCATTCCATCCCCTCCCCACTCTCTGTGTGAAGAAGAGTCTCCTTCAGCAACATGACTAGGTAACCCATTCCATCCCCTCCCCACTCTCTGTGTGAAGAAGAGTCTCCTTCAACAACATGACTAGGTAACCCATTCCATCCCCTCACCACTCTCTGTGTGAAGAAGAGTCTCCTTCAACAACATGACTAGGTAACCCATTCCATCCCCTCCCCACTCTCTGTGTGAAGAAGAGTCTCCTTCAGCAACATGACTAGGTAACCTATTCCATCCCCTCCCCATTCTCTGTGTGAAGAAGAGTCTCCTTCAACAACATGACTAGGTAACCCATTCCATCCCCTCACCACTCTGTGTGTGAAGAAGAGTCTCCTTCAACAACATGACTAGGTAACCCATTCCATCCCCTCACCACTCTCTGTGTGAAGAAGAGTCTCCTTCAGCAACATGACTAGGTAACCCATTCCACACCCTCCCCACTCTCTGTGTGAAGAAGAGTCTCCTTCAGCAACATGACTAGGTAACCCATTCCATCCCCTCACCACTCTCTGTGTGAAGAAGAGTCTCCTTCAGCAACATGACTAGGTAACCCATTCCATCCCCTCCCCACTCTCTGTGTGAAGAAGAGTCTCCTTCAGCAACATGACTAGGTAACCTAGTGCTTCCCTATGCTTTACCAGACCTCTCTGTGCTTTACAATGCTTCCCTATGCTTTACCATACCTCTCTGTGCTTTACAATGCTTGCCTATGCTTTACCAGACCTCTCTGTGCTTTACAATGCTTCCCTGTGCTTTACCAGACCTCTCTGTGCTTTACAATGCTTCCCTATGCTTTACCAGACCTCTCTGTGCTTTACAATGCTTCCCTATGCTTTACCAGACCTCTCTGTGCTTTACAATAACTTTCTATGCTTTGCCATACCTCTCTGTGCTTTAATACACTTTGCTGTGCTTTTACTATGGGACACTTTTCTAAGGGCTGGAGTTCAGCGTTTGAATCAGAGCAGTCTCAAGGGCAGGAGTTCCGTGTGTGTGTTATTATAAATCCAGGGCTAGTCCTGTACCTGTCCACCCGAGCGGTGCCGTGCGGAGGGTTCAATTACGAAACCACATCAAAGGATTTCCCATGCACACAGGCAGCAATGAAAAGAGGCTCTTCCTGTCGAATCAAAACGTCTGTCTGTCAGCGTGTTTGTTTAGGTCTTTTTTTTCCCATTTAGAGAAATGACGGTCTTATATATGTATACAACCACCACCTGGGTGTAGTTTACTAATTGCTTAGCACAGAATGTTTTTTCCGAAGCTGAGCTTGAAATAATATCCGACCGACGGAGAAGGGCTGGTGGATAATTTCGCTGGTTTCCTGATTCGTTTGATTTTTTCTTTTAAGTGCTGTGCATTCCTTTTTACCTTTTCGAGAGCGAGAGAAAGATCACCCATCCCTTGGAGATTCTTTAGGGTATGGGTTACCCTCATAAAATTATTTTACCTAATAAAATAATGTCATGAATCTAGCCTGTCCTTCACCTCCGGTCACTGCACAGTTTTCAAATGGGCTGTTTGGAAAGAAACACATTATACCTAATGTGTATTTTGATTTGAAAACATCTGGTACTGTGCAACAAGAAGTTTTCGGTTTGCTTGCTTCCCTTTCCACGAAATATGTTGCACTTCCTAGGTCGTTCTGCCTCAGCAGTGCCTTCAGGGTCGAAGCATGTTTACTGGCTGCAAGCATGTCACTCATTAGGGGAGGCAGCAGCCGGTTGGTTGTGGCCCTGAAGGGGAGGGTTCAATTTCACTCTCAAGGTAACTCTGGAAAGTGCAACCACATGCAATTCTTCAACCTAGCTTAACCAGTTTCTCACCTTGAACCAGTACGGCCATCTGAAAAACCAGTAAACCACCAGCTCTAACCAGCACACACTATAGGATGCTGTGAGGACCAGTGGTTAAAGAAAAGGGCTTGTAACCAGCAGGTCCCCAGTTCAAATCCCACCTCAGCCACTGACTCATTGTGTGACCCTGAGCAAGTCACTTCACCTCCTTGTGCTCCGTCTTTCGGGTGAGACGTAGTTGTAAGTGACTCTGCAGCTGATGCATAGTTCACACACCCTAGTCTCTGTAAGTCGCCTTGGATAAAGGCGTCTGCTAAATAAACAAATAATAATAATAACTATACAGCTTGTTTTTGAGGTTACACACATCCTTGTCTATACCTCATCAATGCAGTGGATCACAGACGTGCATTTCTGTATGATTCATAGACTCAGCGAGTCTGTTGTGTTAATTACATCTGAAGTGCTGGCTGCTGATTCTGTGTATAATAATAGACCGTGTTCTGTTCAAGTTTTACATTAAAAAAAATAGGAATTAAAAATGAAACTGGAGATTAATACTGAATTTCTGTCCTTTTAAAAAAACAAAA
Source organism: Acipenser oxyrinchus oxyrinchus (assembly GCA_030684275.1). NCBI lineage: Eukaryota > Metazoa > Chordata > Actinopteri > Acipenseriformes > Acipenseridae > Acipenser > Acipenser oxyrinchus. Next base: position 574,424 of record CM060281.1, on the reverse strand, counting down.
AAAACAAATATATAATAATAATAATAATAATAATAACCTACAGTATTTATTATTGTAATATGTTCATGTTATACTTCAGGAGAGTCTTTAAATTTCTAAGACATCCCTTATAAAGTTTCTCATAGTGAAAGCATGGTAAAGCATAGGCAAGCATTGTAAAGCACAGAGAGGTCTGGTAAAGCATAGGCAAGCATTGTAAAGCACAGAGAGGTCTGGTAAAGCATAGGGAAGCATTGTAAAGCACAGAGAGGTCTGGTAAAGCATAGGGAAGCATTGTAAAGCACAGAGAGGTCTGGTAAAGCATAGGGAAGCATTGTAAAGCACAGAGAGGTATGGTAAAGCACAGAAAGGTATGGTAAAGCATAGGGAAGCATTGTAAAGCACAGAGAGGTCTGGTAAAGCATAGGGAAGCATTGTAAAGCACAGAGAGGTGTGGTAAAGCATAGGGAAGCATTGTAAAGCACAGAGAGGTATGGTAAAGCATAGGGAAGCATTGTAAAGCACAGAAAGGTATGGTAAAGCATAGGGAAGCATTGTAAAGCACAGAGAGGTCTGGTAAAGCATAGGGAAGCATTGTAAAGCACAGAGAGGTCTGGTAAAGCATAGGGAAGCATTGTAAAGCACAGAGAGGTCTGGTAAAGCAAAGGGAAGCATTGTAAAGCACAGAGAGGTCTGGTACAGCACAGCGAAAGCCTGGCAAAGCCCAGGGTAAACTCGGGTGGGCCCCTACTTGCACTGTAACCAGTGTAACCATGGGGGGAAGGGGAGGGCACTGCAAAATGACTCAGTACATGTACCCTGGGAAAGGGGTAGAGCGGTCTGGTCTGGTGTTGATGGAGCTGGCGCTATCTGTTTGGTTAATAGGATTATAAACTACAAAGAGTATGGATTTAAAAATGTTAAACCATCCCCCCTCCCCTTCTAAGAGGAGTGATGACAGCTCGTTATCTGGAGTGACAGCCAATGGAGGCTTTGCATCGGTCTGTCATCAAGCCCTCCCATCTCATTGGAGGGAGTGAGATGAGATATTATCACCTGCTGTTTGTACTCTTGCTGTGTACTTGGATGTAAATGCAGAAATACTAAAAGGAACTTAATAAATACATTACATGGCAAAGTCTTTCTCTGTGTCTTTGTAGACTTTTAGTGGAAGCGTTTGTCATTGATTTTATTAAGTTTGTTTTAGCATTTCTGTTGAAAACACTGAGAAAGACTTCTATTTGAAACGTTTGTCAATATATTTATTTGGTTACTTTTAATGTTTCTGAATTGAGCTCTGTTGAGTGTATAATAAGTATGCAATATATTTAGATGTTAAAAGCCAAAAAGAGACCCCTGTGTTCTACAATCACTGTTCTGTGTGTGTCAGGCATTGCTGTGCGATGAACTGTCATTACAGATTCTAACCCCTGTCAATGAGATGAGCTTAAAAGCGCTGTAGAGAAAGCGCTGGGCTGCAGTGTGGAAGGCAGTGGGTTTGAGTAGCGCAGTGGTTATAGAGAGTGCTGGGCTGCAGTGTGGAAGGCAGTGGGTTTGAGTAGCTCAGTGGTTATAGAGAGTGCTGGGCTGCAGAGTGGAAGGCAGTGGGTTTGAGTAGCGCAGTGGTTATAGAGAGGGCTGGGCTGCAGTGTGGAAGGCAGTGGGTTTGAGTAGCTCAGTGGTTATAGAGAGTACTGGGCTGCAGTGTGGAAGGCAGTGGGTTTGAGTAGCACAGTGGTTATAGAGAGTGCTGGGCTGCAGAGTGGAAGGGAGTGGGTTTGAGTAGCGCAGTGGTTATAGAGAGGGCTGGGCTGCAGTGTGGAAGGCAGTGGGTTTGAGTAGCACAGTGGTTATAGAGAGGGCTGGGCTGCAGTGTGGAAGGCAGTGGGTTTGAGTAGCTCAGTGGTTATAGAGAGTACTGGGCTGCAGTGTGGAAGGCAGTGGGTTTGAGTAGCACAGTGGTTATAGAGAGTGCTGGGCTGCAGAGTGGAAGGCAGTGGGTTTGAGTAGCACAGTGGTTATAGAGAGTGCTGGGCTGCAGAGTGGAAGGGAGTGGGTTTGAGTAGCGCAGTGGTTATAGAGAGGGCTGGGCTGCAGTGTGGAAGGCAGTGGGTTTGAGTAGCACAGTGGTTATAGAGAGTGCTGGGCTGCAGAGTGGAAGGGAGTGGGTTTGAGTAGCGCAGTGGTTATAGAGAGGGCTGGGCTGCAGTGTGGAAGGCAGTGGGTTTGAGTAGCACAGTGGTTATAGAGAGTGCTGGGCTGCAGAGTGGAAGGGAGTGGGTTTGAGTAGCGCAGTGGTTATAGAGAGGGCTGGGCTGCAGTGTGGAAGGCAGTGGGTTTGTAAAACACTTTTTAGCAAGTGAACATTTCTTGGCACAACGTCCTTACTGCCTTATAGTCTGGACGTTATTTGTTGGAAGACAGTGCCTTCTGGTGACGAAACATGGAATGGCAGGACTGAGGTGTGACCAGAGATTTTCTGAAAACTACAACTCCCAGGGTGCCTTGAGGTCACTGTCCAGGCTTCAGAGCATGCTCAGTAAAGTATCCTGTTTTTTTTGTGTGTGTGTGTGCTTCAAACCTGCCCTTCTGCTGCGGTGGTTGCTATGGGTGGCAGACAGAGGGAGAGGAATGAGAGATGACCAAGTAGATGGAGATTGTGGAGGTGAGCAATCGATAGCCTCTTCCTGTGCAGAATGCACGGAACATGTGTTGTGTGTGTGTGTGTGTGTGTGTGTGTGTGTGTGTGTGTGTGTGAAGTGGGAGGGGTATGCAGAGCATGGTACCTGAAGGTGCAGGTTTGGCCTTGCCAAATTTAGCACCCCTCTTCCTTCAACCCCCTCTCTATGCTCTATACATGTTTGGGAGGCAGGAGAGGAAAGGCGCCTTTGTTGAGAATCCGAGATGCATTTTGTACTGAAGTAGGCTGGCCTGTGTGCTTCCTGACAGAGTGTTTGGCAGACAAACACACAGAGAAAAAAGCAGAGTCATATAGAAAGGTACTGGGATGGTGGGAGGGGCTGCCTAAATATCTAGAACACGGCGCACATTGAAATTCAAGGCAACCACCTGCAAAGAAAAATACTGGAAGAGCAAGTATTTCACATTGTAATGTTTATTGCTTATGTATTTAATGTATTTATTGAATCATTCTTGTCCTTTTACCTTTTTACAATGTTTGCAATTGTCTTTAATTGTTTCTTTTTTCGATTACTCAAATGTAGCAGCACCCCCACCGCCCGCCTTTACACAGCTGTAGTCGGGAGCCACAGTTAAGAGGCCATGCTGTCTATTTTTCATCTTATAAGTGGGAGCCACCACCCCTTTGCCTTATGCCTGTTCTGTGGTATAAAGGGGAAGCATGGCATTGCAAGTTTTATTTAGTTTTTGTGGAGCTGCTCTTCAGTCGTAGCTGCCGACCACAGACATATGTAACGCAGGCTAGATCAGCTGTCTTTATATTAGTAAGCACCAGCGCCATCTAGTGCACAGCTAGTGTACAGCCAGCAGAACTAAAACTGGTTTCCAAAGTGGTGGAAACAATCTGCTGTGCTGATACTGTGGTTAACTTTTTATATCTGGAGAGAAAGGGTGATTATATGTTTCATTGCCGATACTTATCCTATCATATTCTGCAATGCTGCTGATGCACGTCTCATGAATGTTTTTATCACGCTGACAGCTCTGAAATTTAACTTACAGACGCAGCAGTGGGGGGGGATGGATGTTATTGACATGCTTGTTTGAACATGTGGGAACTACTGAACAGAGGGGGGCGGGGTTACCACTGCCAGGGGGCAGGGTTGACTGCGTGAGGGGGAGGGGTGTGAGCAAAGTGGGAGTGGTTACTATCCCAATGGCTCGTTTGCTTTCCCAGCTGTTTCTTGTGGATGTGTGACTGAGATCTGCCTAGTCGCTCCCTCTCCCTGCAAAGAGAGAAAGAGCGAGAGAGAGAAAAAGCTGAGGGGTTTGAGTGTGCAGCACACAGAGAGAGAGAGAGAGAGAGAGAGAGAGAGAGAGAGACAGTGATTTACGGACACATACACAGAGAGATAGGTAGAGAGATAGATTGAGAGAGGATTTGAATTCCCCCTGAAGTTGGACGAGTTAACCTTTGAAACATGGCAGAGGGAGGGGAGGGTGAGGAGGAGATCCAGTTTCTCAGGACGGTGAGTATCATCTCACTCCTCTTCAGGGTTTTGAAATCACTGTACCATCTGTGACCTTGTTGTGAGCCTGGATAAAAATAGTTTCAAGCATCTGACTAAACACTTTAAACTGGGCACTTAAAAGTGTGTTTTTTTTTTTTTTTTTTTTTAATGCAGATACAGGTTGCGAGTTAGTGAGAGTGGAGTTATATATATTGAATACATGCTGGCTTGGCAATGTGCTATATTAGGTATTTGGTAAAGTATGCAATTATCGAGTCTGTCTGCCTTAGTCTTAAATGTGAGTCTGTTAAAAACTACTACTACTACTAATAATAATAATAATAATAATAATAATAATAATAATAATAATAATAATGGTATTTATAAACTCTAAATAGTATCTTTTTATTTCAGGGTGGTTGTGACAGTCATTGAGTCAGTTGGCCGTTGTTCATTAGTGGGTAATAATAATAATAATAATAATAATAATGAATAGCAGGTTGTGGTGACCCGCATGAGTGGTGCCTTGTTTGAACACTTGGTTGAGCTCTTTCTTGTGTGTTTGTTTTTAAACTTCTAGCTTTGGGCATTTGTGGACAGTGTCCCAAACTTTTCAACCAAACCGGAAAATCTTAATGCATCATTTTGTATTTATTTACTGTGAATATGTAGATAGTAGATATTAGATTTTGGACAACCCCCGACCCCCGCTTGAACTCCAGTCTATAAATGACTAGAATTCCTGAACAGGGATTGATTTCTTCAGGGGTCCCCTGCTTTCGGGGAGAGGGTTGTGCTCCAGTTTTTTATTTTATTTTATTGTTTTATAAGAGACGTCTAGAAGGTAGATTTATATAAACTAGAGTGTATTTTTAACTCGGGGATGTGTGTGAAAACGAGATGCCGTACCAGTAGATAAACTGAAAAGTCACTGTTTTAATAATTCACTCCAACTTTTCAGCTTCGGCCCTCTTCTTCAGATAGCATGGATATAGCGATCCTTGGATATACAGCTGTTGGCTGTTTTTCAGTTCTAGCTGTGTGTGTTTGTGTGTGTATATAAAGAAGAAAAGTAACTGATAAACTAAAAATACACAATTTTAATAATTAGCTACAATATATACATATACAGTACACCTCCTGGAAACTTCCATTGATTTTTATAATAGGTTTCTTATCCATTCCTCTATAAATTGACTTATAATCTCTGCAGGTATGGTATATATTGTATAGTATGTATGTTATATTTCATTTTTAATGTGTATTATATATTATTTTTATGTGGGAGCTGCAGTTTCTTTTTTTAGTTGTCTGCTAAAATTGGCTCAGTGAGGGAAGGAAAGCTCTGGAGAGACAGAGAGTGTCCTCAATTCATTTTCCAGCACTTTGTAGTATTCCAGGGGGGGTCATGACTGTGTGTGGGGGTGGGGGGGGTATGGTAAAAGCACAGAGAGGTCTGGTAAAGAATAGGGAAGCATTGTAAAGCACAGAGAGGTCTGGTAAAGCATAGGGAAGCATTGTAAAGCACAGAGAGGTCTGGTAAAGCATAGGGAAGCATTGTAAAGCACAGAGAGGTATGGTAAAGCATAGGCAAGCATTGTAAAGCACAGAGAGGTCTGGTAAAGCATAGGGAAGCATGGTAAAGCACAGAGAGGTATGGTAAAGTATAGGGAAGCATTGTAAAGCACAGAGAGGTCTGGTAAAGCATAGGCAGGCATTGTAAAGCACAGACTTAGACAAGCATTGTAAAGCACAGAGAGGTCTGGTAAAGCATAGGGAAGCATTGTAAAGCACAGAGAGGTCTGGTAAAGCATAGGGAAGCATTGTAAAGCACAGAGAGGTCTGGTAAAGCATAGGGAAGCATTGTAAAACACAGAGAGGTATGGTAAAGCATAGGGAAGCATTGTAAAGCACAGAGAGGTCTGGTAAAGCATAGGGAAGCATTGTAAAAGCACAGAGAGGTCTGGTAAAGCATAGGGAAGCATTGTAAAAGCACAGAGGTCTGGTAAAGCATAGGGAAGCATTGTAAAAGCACAGAGAGGTCTGGTAAAGCATAGGGAAGCATTGTAAAGCACAGAGAGGTCTGGTAAAGCATAGGGAAGCATTGTAAAGCACAGAGAGGTCTGGTAAAGCATAGGGAAGCATTGTAAAATAAGCAGTTCTCAATACAAGATAAGATACCCACAGAGTATTGTAAAAAAAGAGTTTCAGTGGACATGCACACTTAGAAAGAAAGTGACCGGTCAGAGACGGATTATCTGTTTGATGAAATTTGCAACTTTAGGAACAGATAGAGCAACAATTTAGTTTATTCACTTTGTGCCCACAGAAACATGGGGGTGGAGTACTAAATTTCCATGCAAATTTACAGTGGTGAGCTGTTGAGTGCTCAATCTCTTATTGGATAATTAGGATGGAGCTGTCCACAGAAATCAGATGAGGGTCATTGGTGTCGATTAGAACTGATTGACCACAGCGTGAAAAGAGTGAAGAAACAGCTGCTTTGGGTTTCTCCTCAGAGTGTAAGAACAGCAGCGCTCATCACAAACCCAAGCATCTGTTTCTGCACTGCTGATCGTCGGCGCCTGCTTTCTGCGGGGCGCACAGTCTGAATAATCAGTTTGTGTAGCACGAAAAGGAAGGTAATAGAAAGGCAGGGGCGGGCAGCCACATCACTGACAAGGAGAGCAGAGTATCTGAAGTATCTGCATCTCTCTGCACTTTGAGAGAATGTGAGAACGACAGGTGCAGCATCCAAAAATAAAGAGATCGCTGGGACGGGGAGCGGTGTGTGTGCGTGTGTGAGAGACAGATAGCGTGTGTTACTAAGGGAGGGAGGGGAGCTGCCATTTCATAGTTTGCTGTGAGACACACATGCATATACAGCAGCACAGGCCAACCCTAATAAAAGGTTACCACAGTATTTTCTGCAGTTTTATTCTTTTTCCAGGGTTCTACTATGGACTTACCATAGTTTACCCTAGTCTGTCTTCCCTATGCTTTACCACACCTCTCTGTGCTTTACAATGCTTCCCTATGCTTTACCAGACCTCTCTGTGCTTTACAATGCTTCCCTATGCTTTACCACACCTCTCTGTGCTTTACAATGCTTCCCTATGCTTTACCATACCTCTCTGTGCTTTACAATGCTTCCCTATGCTTTACCAGACCTCTCTGTGCTTTACAATGCTTCCCTATGCTTTACCAGACCTCTCTGTGCTTTACAATGCTTCCCTATGCTTTACCAGACCTCTCTGTGCTTTACAATGCTTCCCTATGCTTTACCAGACCTCTCTGTGCTTTACAATGCTTCCCTATGCTTTACCAGACCTCTCTGTGCTTTACAATGCTTCCCTATGCTTGACCAGACCTCTCTGTGCTTTACAATGCTTCCCTATGCTTGACCAGACCTCTCTGTGCTTTACAATGCTTCCCTATGCTTGACCAGACCTCTCTGTGCTTTACAATGCTTCCCTATGCTTTACCAGACCTCTCTGTGCTTTACAATGCTTCCTATGCTTGACCAGACCTCTCGGTGCTTTACAATGCTTCCCTATGCTTGACCAGACCTCTCTGTGCTTTACAATGCTTCCCTATGCTTGACCAGACCTCTCTGTGCTTTACAATGCTTCCCTATGCTTTACCAGACCTCTCTGTGCTTTACAATGCTTCCCTATGCTTGACCAGACCTCTCTGTGCTTTACAATGCTTCCGTATGCTTGACCAGACCTCTCTGTGCTTTACAATGCTTCCCTGTGCTTGACCAGACCTCTCTGTGCTTTACAATGCTTCCCTATGCTTTACCAGACCTCTCTGTGCTTTACAATGCTTCCCTATGCTTTACCAGACCTCTCTGTGCTTTACAATGCTTCCCTATGCTTTACCAGACCTCTCTGTGCTTTACAATGCTTCCCTATGCTTTACCAGACCTCTCTGTGCTTTACAATGCTTCCCTATGCTTGACCAGACCTCTCTGTGCTTTACAATGCTTCCCTATGCTTGACCAGACCTCTCTGTGCTTTACAATGCTTCCCTATGCTTTACCAGACCTCTCTGTGCTTTACAATGCTTCCCTATGCTTGACCAGACCTCTCTGTGCTTTACAATGCTTCCCTATGCTTGACCAGACCTCTCTGTGCTTTACAATGCTTCCCTATGCTTTACCAGACCTCTCTGTGCTTTACAATGCTTCCCTATGCTTTACCAGACCTCTCTGTGCTTTACAATGCTTCCCTATGCTTTACCAGACCTCTCTGTGCTTTACAATGCTTCCCTATGCTTTACCAGACCTCTCTGTGCTTTACAATGCTTCCCTATGCTTTACCAGACCTCTCTGTGCTTTACAATGCTTCCATGTGCTTTACCAGACCTCTCTGTGCTTTGCAATGCTTCCCTATGCTTTACCAGACCTCTCTGTGCTTTACAATGCTTCCCTATGCTTTACCATACCTCTCTGTGCTTTACAATGCTTCCCTATGCTTTACCACACCTCTCTGTGCTTTACAATGCTTCCCTATGCTTTACCAGACCTCTCTGTGCTTTACAATGCTTTCTCTGTGCTTTATTACACTTTGCTGTGCTTTTACTGTGAGAACCTTTTCAAAGGGAGGACTTGTTGGTTTTGGTCAGCTGGTTTAAATCTTTATTTATTTATTTATTTGTTTTGCGTGGTCAATGATTATATGTTTTTTTAACAGCTGTTTATTAAATTTGAACTAAGACTGCTCCAGACTGCCAGCTCATCCTCTGCTTAGTCATTCAGTAGAGATTGCCTTTAAAGGAGGGGTGCAGCAGCTGCAGCTTTAACCCTCTAAAAGTTAGCAAAATATAGCATAATAAATCATAGGCAAGGTATGGTAGAGCATAGGCAAGCATTGTAAAGCACAGAGAGGTTTGAAAAAATCACATTAAACAACATGGCAAACCAGTGTAGACTACAGTAAATTAATAGTGAGTCTGTTAGAAAAGCATGGGAAAACTGCAAAAATACCATCTCATATATATATATATATATATATATATATATATATATATATATATATATATATATATATATGTGTGTGTGTGTTTATTTTTATTTATTATCTCATCCTGATTTTTAATTTTTTTTTTTTTTTTTACAGTTGCTCTGATTTAGATATTTTTATAATTCCTAGCTAACTTCTAACTGGTCGCTTTGTGGTTTTGAGAAATTATGTGATATATGCATGACCTTTGAACTCTGTTGACTCCATCTGCTTCTATACTGTACCCTGAGGCAGGCGGAGTCAACAGAGTTGAAAGGTCACGATGCTTTTTGTTATCAAGACCAGGAAGCAAAAAACAAAACAAACAGGGCAAAACAACCCTGACATTGATGTCATGAAGGCAGAAACACATTATCCACAGTTATTAAACACTCCGCAGCACTGAATTTACAAAACACTAAAATAAACTTCACAATTCAATGACAAACGTTTCCACTAGAAGTCTTTCTCAGTGTCTTCAGTGTAAATTCAATGGCAAACGTTTCCACTAGAAGTCTTTCTCAGGGTCTTCAGTGTAAATTCAATGGCAAACGTTTCCACTAGAAGTCTTTCTCAGGGTCTTCAGTGTAAATTCAATGGCAAACGTTTCCACTAGAAGTCTTTCTCTGAGTCTTCAGACACTGAGAAAGACTGTCAAAAACATTCTTTTAGTGTTTCTATTGAAGACACTGAGAAAGTCGTAACGTTTGTAATACAATTCATTTAGTTTCAAACAAATTTAAACAAATCCTAAGAATCATAGGAATGTAAGTGGTGGGTGGTAAACAATATATATGTCAATGACATTTTGTAGCTAGCTAACTATTCTTTAATTGTGACTGTCTCCGAATTTGTTTTTCAACTCTGGTTCCAATGTAGCCCTTTCCTTTCTGTCCTGTGCCCTTTGCTGAAGCCTTTTCCAGACGCATTGCTTTCTCTGGGAAATGATGGCATTTAAAATCAAAGTGTACACTCCAGGGAGCGCTGGCCTTTAAACCCAAAGTGTGCTATAGAGAAAGATGTCACTGAACAGCACAGCTGTGAGCGATACAATCTTGTTTCTGTGGTGGTGTTGTTGCTGTTGTTTTTCTTAAATAATAGATTTTGTTATGTTTAGTGCGCAGTTCTAGAAAATACTTCTAACAGCTACGGGCTGAAGTTTTGCATCACCTACAATTTTTGGATTGAGATGTACTTGAAACAAAAACAATACTTCACTTAATTTTGATCTTTTATTTAACATCATGTAATCAATGAAACTACAAAATGATATTGCAAACGTCTACTGGAAGCCATACTTGTAGTACAGCATTTCATGTTAGATTTTGAAATGTCAGTTGTCAGTTTGCAGTGAAGTATCTGGGAAAACTCCAAAGTGGTGTGTAATTCAATATGTTAACGTAACGTTAGGTTTCATTCAACTTTATGAAACAAAATGTATTAATTCTATAGGGTGATGCATATCTTTTGGCCAGAGCTGTACACACACAATCATGATTAAGTTACTCAGAAAGAGTCCTGTAGTATTAGCTTTATGCAAACAAGTTTTCTCCATTTCTTTCTGAACTAAACAGGCATCCACCCAGGACTAACATGCAGCAGCAGGGGGGCATAGGTACCATATGCAAGACGTTTTAGCTCAGCTTTAGGGAAACAGTTATAATATACAGATAACACTGTACAAGAAACACGTAGCTCACACTTTCAACATGAGGGCTTGACAATGCTTCGGAATTATGTTGTACAATATTTTGTATAGCAGGTTAAGACGCTCGCTGGAGGTGGCCACGGTCGCAGTTTCTCACCCAGCCTCTGCCCTGTTGCATTACCGCATTAGGCATTTAAAAATAAAGATTATAAATGCACAACGGAGATGACGACCTCGGCAGTTTAAAACAAACAAGAAAATAGCACTTTCTGTAACTATATAAATACATTTGTATTGTATTGTATTTAGCACCCTCCCTTCATCCCAGAGCGCTGTACAAAGTTAAAAACACAACAAGAGAGCTCATGTATACAATACACTCCACCTACAATCAATTATATAAAAGCACAGTAAAAAAAAGAATGTTTTCAATTTAGACTTAAACGAATGCAGTGTTTGAACCTGCCTAAGGGTAACTGGGATAGTTCCACAAACGAGGCGCTCAACAGCACCCTTAATGTAAAATAGTTAAGTTGATGATGTAGTAATACTAAAACGCATTCATCCGTACCTATTAAACACGCAGCAGCGCTGAATTTAGACACACTGAAACAAACTCAACAAATTCAACGGCAAACGGCCTTTTTCAATGTCTTCGAAACGTTCGTCGTTGAATTTATCAAGCTTCTTTTAACACTTCCAGGAAGAAACTACTGCAGCTGCTGAGAGAGCACATTCCCAGTTTAAATTTAGATGGTTGGGCTGAAAACCAATCTGCACCCCTCTCCTTTCTCCCCCTCCCTCCTGCCTCTCAACCCAGCCCAATCTTTACACTCTCTCTAGGGGAAGATCAGGGGTCGAAGTGGGCAACACAGCAGTCTAATGCAATCCTGGTTTCACAATGAGTTTAATCAGACACACCTGAGCTTGTTAGCTAGACACACTGGGGGCTGATCAAGCTGGTAGTAAAACCTGGAATGGGTGACACTGCTGTGCAATAGGAGTCTTATTTCCATCGCTGGTGTTGCTATTGAGAAGGCGCACTATTGTATAAGCTGAAGTTATTGTTGTGCATTGTTTCATGTCTGTCATTCCTTGTGTTTCTAAGCTGTGGGTCTTTAGTCCATGCAGCATGTCACTGTAACACTACAGCACCCGCTCAATGGCACCACTGTTGATACAACTTTGCATAGTAACTTTGCAGTTTTCTAAAACTTTTCCCATGGCTATACTATGCTTTACTAGAGCTCTCTGTGCTTTACAATGCTTCCCTATGCTTTACCAGACCTCTCTGTGCTTTACAATGCTTCCCTATGCTTTACCAGACCTCTCTGTGCTTTACAATGCTTCCCTATGCTTTACCAGACCTCTCTGTGCTTTACAATGCTTCCCTATGCTTTACCAGACCTCTCTGTGCTTTGATGCACTACCCTGTGCTTTTACTATGGGACAATTTTATAAGGGTTAGCCACATAGGAGAGCCATGGTGAGAGAGACAGACAGACAGACAGCAACAGCTGTGAATGCTCCTGACCCGTCATCTTTGAGTATTTACTCCACAGCTCTGGCTCAAGGTTTTGCATCACCCTGTAGAATTAACACGTTTTGCTTCATAAAGTCGAATGAAACCTGCTGAATAATGTTACGTGAACATATTGAATTGCACACCGCTTTGGAGTTTTCCATATACTTCATGAAAAACTGACAAAAATGGAATAATGTGACATTTCAAAATCTAACATGAAATACTGTACTACTATTATGGCTTCCGGTAGACTTGCGATATCATGTCTGTCCTGAGCTGTAGATCCTGTATTTTGTCTTGAAGATCCTTTTTTGTTTCCTTCCTGTGTCGTTGCCAGGGTGACGAGGTGGTGCTTCAGTGCACAGCGTCCGTCCTGAAGGAGCAGATCAAGCTGTGTCTCACCGCTGAAGGATTCGGAAACCGACTGTGCTTCCTGGAACCCACGTCCAACGCTCAGGTAAGGGGGGGCGGGGCGGGGCACGGGGCTGTTCTTTATTATTATTATTATTATTATTATTATTATTTATTTATATGGCAGACGCCTTTATTCAAGGCGACTTACAGGTGTTACAGGGTTACAATGCAAAAACAATACAGTGTAGTTTACAGTAAGTGCAAATAATACTACTAAAATCCAATCTGAACTTGGATGCGGCAAGTTAAGCCAAACTATCACTTTATTGTCGGGAGGTGATGAAACTCTGTGCTTTGCTTTTCTGTTTTCCAGAATGTTCCTCCGGATTTGGCGATCTGTTCCTTTTTCCTGGAGCAGTCGCTGTCTGTGCGAGCCCTGCAGGAAATGCTGGCGAATACCGTGGAAATGGGCAACGAGGTGGGGAGAGGGGAGAGGGGAAATGGAGAAGGGAGATGGGACAGTGGAGGAAAAGGGAGCTGGAAAATGAGGAGAGAAGGGAAAGGGGTTGGGGAGAGAGGGGAGGGGGAGAACGGAGAAAGAGAGGAGAAGACGAGAGAAGAGGGGACATGGGAGATGGGGTAGAATGAGATGATAGATGAGAGAAGGAGGAAAAGAGTGAAGGGAGATGGGGTACAGGGGAGTAGCGAAAATAGGAGGGGGAAAGATTATAGAGACATTGAACAGGATGAAATAAGTTACTCTATCATACTAAGTTTTGCAAGCCTGTTTCTTAAAAAAAGAGGGGGGAGCTTCAAGAGAGGAGGAAGGGAGGGACTGTGAGGGGTAGGGAGCTTCTCTGGTGCAAGAATAATGGCCAGTATTTCGGATTTGCATTTTGCTCAAACAGTTAGCATTTGCAGCACATCAGCAGCTGGTCATTGTGATGTCACCAGTGACATCACTGGCCAGTGTTCCTTCTCCTCTTCCCTATGATGTGTGGTTAGTTTCCTTTGTCTCGCAACATGCCAGCTGCCTCCTCACCTGTTTGCAAGACAGGAGAGAGCAAGACCTGTAAATAAATCGGCTTACTATCAGCAGAATATCTCCCCCTCTCGGAGACTTACAGAGGTAAACTCTTTCATACCTGCTCATGAATAGAGAGGTGTGCTGGTACTCAAACTCGTAGCTGAACTTGTGCATTTAAGAAGTATTTATAGGCAGGTATTAAATAAATCCATTTGTTAAAAGCTGAGTGGAAGCTTCTCCTGCACCTGGATTAATGCCAACAAGCCTCTCAAAAGTCTCTCGGAGGGGCGGGGGGCTAGGAGCTCGCCCATTTTGCTGAGTGAGCGATTTATGTTGGATTCACAGCAGAGACACAGGCACCCGCGCAAGGCCACTCTCAGCCAATCACAGAGCCGGATTTCAGTTGCCTTGACGATACGCACTGACGATCCGCAGAGCCGGGGTCAGTAACTGTTTTTCAATTCCAATTCCTTTTTAAACACTCGAAGGAACTGGATTGGGATTTTTCGGGCATCGTCGTAATGTGACTGTTCTGCTGCTTTCATCTGAAGCCACTTTAATTGACAACACAAACAGCGACTTCACTTTGAAGGAATTTCTTTTGAGAAGCTCATTTCAACAGAACGCTGCCACTGTTGCAGTTGTGATCAGTGATGTGTTGGAATTGATTCAGAGGGAACGGGAATTGGAATTGGAATTTGGAATTGATTTTAAAATGGAACTGGAATTGTCAAACAGGAATTCACCCGACCCTGCCTGTACACGCATATCCCTTCTTGCAAGAAGTGCCGCGTGAATTCAGGACTTGCTGTTGTTGTCAGTCTGTAGATCTTTGCAGTTCTCTAATTTAACCCTGTGTTGCCTCTCATTTCTCTCCCCACGCTAGGCGCTCGATTTGGACAAATGGAGTACGTCATTGCTGTTGCATTTTTCTGCCGTGTCCCCCTTCAACCAATCCCACCCCAACCCGACCTGACCCGAACCTCTATCCCCAAATACCTAAAACACGGTCCTCTTTCTCATTCCTCTTCCCCCTCCAAAAAAACCCCCAATTCCTTAAATTTCCAAATATCCTTTTCCTTCTCATTACCGCCTTTCATCCCTCACCCCAGTGGAGTGACTTCCTATCTTTTCTCGTCTGTTTCTTTATCTGTTCCCCACGCTCCCCTGCATGGTCCTTCTACTCATTCTCAGTCGAAGCATACACCCACCCCACCCATCCCATCCCATCCCCATCCCACCCCACCCCACCCCATCCCAATCCCATCCCATCCCACCCCACCCCACCCCATCCCAATCCCATCCCACCCCATCCCATCCCATCCCACCCTCCCTATCCCATCCCACCCTCCCTATCCCATCCCACCCCATCCCATCCCCTATCCCATCCCAATACCATCCCATTCCACCTAACCCCACCCCACGCCACCCCACCCCACCCTTGGGGACAGTGTGTCATACGTTATTTGCAGCCTTTTCACTACCCACTCATCCGGAGTCTGCTGCATTGTGTTAAGGAGGTTTGGTACCTACTGATGGGGTTTCTCACTAACGAGGTCTGTTTCTGTTAAACATTGTGCATATATATATATATATATATATAGATATATTATATATCATATACTTATTCAAACATGGCAAACCAGCAGCATCTCACAACTGTTCATGTGTTACACTGACATCAGTATTGTAAAGTACTGAGATCCATTGTTGCAGCTGTAAGCTCGGCAAGATAATGAACTCTAATATCTGCACATGATCTGAAAAGAAAACTTGAAATGTAATAAGCCCTGTTGCCTGTCCTGGTGATTGCTTGCTTGGACTGAACTCACCCACGTGGAAATTAATATATTTGTAATAATAATACATTTAAAATAATATAATCATAATAACTTTAATATTAATAATAATAATACTATTCAAATCATGGAATCTTGTGTCAAGGTAAGCCATTTTACATTCAGAAGATTATATATAGAGATTATTTCTAGAAATAAAAATGCTGTAAGATAGAAGGTTATATATATATATATATATATATATATATATATATATATATATATATATATATATATATGTGCAAGCAGGCTGAAATCCACTCCAGATCAGACAGGCTTACCAGCCAACCTGAGTGGGTGAAATTCAGCTTTTATCTGACACACCACCCTGTATTGTTTCTTTATACACCCAATAGTTAAATAAGAATAAAAACCATTAAACAGATTTAATGTGACATAAATTCCATCTGTCACAAGCCATCTCGTGCAAAGACATCTATCTGTCTGTGTCTGCCTGTCTGTCTGTCTGTCTGCCTGTCTGTCTGTCTGTCTGTCTGTCTGTCTGTTACAGGTATATTACGGATGTATTTCACATTTGAATCCCTTATATTTTCTAGATATTTTCCATTGTATTTTCCTGGCTGGCCGCAAGTCCAAGTGGGGTCACCACAGCGACAGCAGCTGTGTTGTTGGAGTCTGTATCCGAATTGTAAAAGCTTTATCCATTACAAATAAAGGTTTTTCACCTCGCAAAAGGTCTTGTTTTAACAGCGGTGGGTGGGGTGCAGTCCTGCATGGAAGTGGCTTGTGTCGGCCGTCTCTCTCGTGGGATTGGTGTGGAAGCTGACTGTCTCTCTGTTCCTCTCCCCTGGTCCCAGTCATCACAAGGAGGAGGTCACCGGACTCTGCTGTATGGACACGCTATCCTGCTCCGACACTACCACAGCAGCATGGTGAGCAGCACCCTGCTTTAGTACTGAGCTCAATGTGTAATCAGTGCGGCTCATTCTGCAGAGAGGCTGAAATCAATGACAACAGTTTCTCAAGACATCGAAGCTGACGTTGAAGACACTGAGAGAGACTTCTAGTGGAAACGTCTGGCATTGAATTTATGAAGTTTCTTTTAGTGTTTCTATTGAAGACAAACACATGTGATGGTCCAGATTGAGTCCTTGTAAAATGCATAGTAAGATCAAATGGTCATTTAATGACTGACTATTTTGTTTAAAAAAACTAAACTGAAATGAGACAGGGAGAGTATGCAATGGCATTCATAGCAGCTGTAAAACGCATGTATTCTTCATCCAAGAGCCACTCTGGTGAACTGCAGTGAGCTGTGCTGTTCTGCTTTTGTTCTTGTATCACAGCACAAACGATGCACGCCATTAGTACGATACAGCATGTAAAGACAGTATCCCGATTCGTCGATACGCAGTGAAACGTTACACCCCTAACTCACAGCACAGTGACTCAGAATCGGCACGTATCTTGGCTGCTGTTGCACAGTGTTTCTGATGCATTTCTCCCTCTGTTTTCCCCTCCTCTCTGTCTCGTTTCAGTACCTAAGCTGCCTGACCACCTCACGCTCGCTCACGGATAAACTGGCCTTCGACGTCGGACTGCAAGAAGATGCTACGGGTACGTCCGAGCAGGGGTCAGGGGTCAGGGGGCATGGCTCAGCCTGGCTTGTCACTGTTCCGGACACTTGAATGCATCGCAAAAGATATCGTAGAGTACTGACACCATCTGTATTTCTTCCATAAGTTAATACACTGCATGTAACCCCCTTGGTGAAGTCTGCTGGTGGATTACCTTTTTAGGATTATTTTTGGGGTGGGAAGCCCATTTGAAAACAAGCTTGGGAGGGGCGCGAGGTGGAATGCTTCCTCTACGCTTGAAATTAATGTAATTATGACCCCGTCCCATCCCGTCCCGTCCTGTCCCGCTCCAGGTGAAGCCTGCTGGTGGACGATCCACCCTGCATCCAAGCAGAGGTCAGAAGGTGAGAAGGTCAGGGTCGGTGATGACCTCATTCTTGTCAGTGTGTCTTCTGAGAGATACTTGGTAAGTACAGCCCTGTCCATCCACTCCACGTTTTAATAAAACACATGTTCCCAGGGTTAGAAACTCACACTAGCCCTGCTGCTGCTGCTGCTGCAACCAGTCCTGGGGTTCAGAACTCCCCTCAATGAAGTCTATTATTATTAATATTGAAATGATCAGGAGCCAGGAGTTTGAGCAGGGTTACAAACTCACACTAGCCCTGCTGCTGCTGCTGCTGCTGCACCCAGTCCTGGGGTTCAGAGCTCCCCTCAATGAAGTCTTTTATTATTATTAATATTGAAATGATCAGGAGCCAGGAGTTTGAGCAGGGTTACAAACTCACACTAGCCCTGCTGCTGCTGCTGCTGCTGCTGCTGCACCCAGTCCTGGGGTTCAGAGCTCCCCTCAATGAAGTCTATTATTATTAATATTGAAATGATCAGGAGCCAGGAGTTTGAGCAGGGTTACAAACTCACACTAGCCCTGCTGCTGCTGCTGCTGCACCCAGTCCTGGGGTTCAGAGCTCCCCTCAATGAAGTCTATTATAATTCATATTGAAATGATTCAGGCCCCTGATAAATGTGAATGAGCTAACTAGTTGCCAGCGATCCTGCCCCTGCAAAGCATTCGAACATGAAAAATTCCCACATAGTATAATTATTATTATAATTATTATTTATTTCATAATATATTTTTATTCCTTCCGTCCCTCTGTTGTGCTCAGTGTGTCTGCACTGAGAGGAAAAAAAAAATAACTCAGTGCCATCTCAACTCCGCCCCCTGGTGGATCTGTTCAATGGCAATGTACAATTCAACACAATGTCAAAAATAAAGATTTACTTACTTTGCATGTTTCAATTAAATTCATTTACTCAGTTTAACTTTGGTGCAGTTCAAAGTTATAAATAGGACTACTTTATTGGCGTAAGGATATTTAATAACTGGAGTAGTGGTTAGGGCTCTGGACTCTTGACCGAAGGGTCGTGGGTTCAATCCCAGGTGGGGGACACTGCTGCTGTACCCTTGAGCAAGGTACTTTGCCTAGATTGCTCCAGTAAAAACCCAACTGTATAAATGGGTAATTGTATGTAAAAATAATGTGATATCTTGTAATAATTGTAAGTCGTCCTGGATAAGGGCGTCTGCTAAGAAATAAAATAAATGATAATAAAATACAAATAATTTTGTGCCCTAAACATGATTTATGCTTTTTTTTCAAATCCACTGTTTGACCTTCAGGGCGTCTGTATACGTTGAATATACAGACTTCTCCTGCCTCCAACCCCCAAGGCGTCTGTATATTGGGCGTATGCGGACACCATGTCGGGCCTTCTTGCATGCTTATACATAATGATGATATGCTATAATGAAGATTCGAACCGCGGTGGGATTGTGACTTCTCTCTCCTCTCCCCAGCACCTCTCCTATGCCAGCGGGGACCTCATGGTCGATGCCTCCTTCATGCAGACTCTCTGGAACATGAACCCCATCTGCTCGGGCTGTGAGCTTGCAGAAGGTAAAGTGACTATAACTTGAATTGGTCCTGTGTCATCTCATTGTAGACTTATTCTTGAGACATTTGATATTGAGTTAACTGTCTTCAGTGCTATTGTTATCTGATGTTAACTGCTAAAAGCTGAATGTTGATTGGCTTAAACATCGACAAGTTTTCTCATTGAAAACGGGGACTATAAGGTCGTGATTTTTTTAATATGTTATCAGTTGATCTGATAAAGACCGAACGGTCGAATCGTTAACGTTTATTGTTCTGACGCAGAGAATAGAGACATTTTTTCGAGGACGTCTTTGTGTGCGGTGCACCTCTTTTTTGCTTGAGAATATTGTTTCTCCTGAATGTGTGCTGCAGTCTGTACTTGAATCAGCTCCCGTTGTGAAGCACGGGGAAAGCAGGGGTGGCGCCATGAATCACAATGCTTTTCCTGATGTATCGGATCGTAATAAACGGCTGGATCGTTTTTTATCAGGATTTTAATTTAACAAAAATAGTCCATGACCGTTTTGATCTTATTGTGAGTCATACAAGCAGCCAGTCAAGTGTCACGTGACCCATGTCGTATGGCGACCTGCCTATCGTGATATGTATTGTATCATGACATTAGTGTATCAGTACACCCCTGAGATGGCTCTGTGGCTGTGCTGTTCCCCTCGTCTCCCGCAGGGTTCCTCACTGGAGGCCATGTGCTCAGGCTGTTCCACGGACACATGGATGAGTGCCTGGCCATCTCTGCCTCGGACCAGGGGGACGAGCAGCGCAGGTGAGCCACCAGGGAACTGGGATTGTGTGGGGAGAGGGGGACTGGGAGTCAGTGTGTAACTGGATCAAGTGCAAGTTTCGTATTTGTTGTTTTTTTTAATTTTTTTTGTTGCAGTTGAGGGTTATATAAACCCAAATTGTGGGACTCCAGTCACAAATCCCATCACAGCGCTCGCTTCTCATTCACAATATGTTAATGTTTAAACTGGTTAGGAGCTGGTTTTAATTAAGTTTACCCTTAAGCACCCTTGCTAGCTTGGGGGTGAGAGATGAGAGTGAGAGATGGAAGGGTTTAGTGGAGGAGTTTGAGTGGAAGAAGTGTGAGAGACATGCAGAAATGTGAGATATGAAAGAGTGAGATTTGGAGGAGTGAGGTGTCTGGTCTCACTCTGATTCCCCTTGTGTGTCTCACCAGGCAAGCGCACTATGAAGGAGGGGCTGTATGTAGCCACGCCCGGTCGTTATGGAGACTGGAGCCACTGCGAATCAGGTGAGAACAGGAAGGACCCCTCAGTGTCTGTCTGTCTGTCTGTCTCTCTGCCTGTCTGGGGCAAGCTGAATGATAAGACACAACCTGTTAAGTCAATTAAATTGGCTTCAAATGAAAGCAGCTGAACAATCACAACCATTATAATGTCTCTAAAATATCGATTCCAATTCCCATTCCTTGGAAGGAAGTGGAATTGGGAATTGATTCTAGCTAGGTTAATGGCACTGTTCTAAATCAGGATCCAGGCTTTTAATTTGA
This sequence comes from Acipenser oxyrinchus oxyrinchus, assembly GCA_030684275.1. NCBI lineage: Eukaryota > Metazoa > Chordata > Actinopteri > Acipenseriformes > Acipenseridae > Acipenser > Acipenser oxyrinchus. The sequence goes on along the minus strand of CM060281.1, from coordinate 553,890 downwards.
GTTTCAACATCACTTTCTTTTCTATGCACTGTACTCATTACATACAGACAGAATACCCCAGGGGCACACGCAGAGTGTCGCTGTGTTTATTTCACATTAGCAACCCTTTGGAATTTGAATTGGAAGCTAGCTGCCACACAGCGCTCTTACAAAGTTGTACCCTTCTCTCTCCCTGTAGCTGGAGTGGGGGCCACATGAAGTGGGGGCAGCCCTTCCGCGTGCGCCACGTGACCACGGGGCGCTACCTGTGCTTGGAGGAGGAAAAGGGGCTGACGGTCGTGGACCCAGAGCGGGCCAACACCAAGAGCTCAGCGTTCTGCTTCCGCGCCTCAAAGGTCAAAGTTACCCGACACTGGGAGTTCAAACTCCTCACGGTGTTTCTGTTAAAGACACTGAGAAAGACTAATTGTCAAAACATTTGTCATTGAACTTAGTACTATTGAGTGTTTAATAGTTATGGATGAAAAAACAACCAAACAATCAAATTCCATTGGAGTTGCAACGTCTTGCTCACCTGTTCATCCTATCAGTTAACAGCTCTTTGTCGGCTCTCACTCATTGGGTATTTAGAAATACACAACAGGATTTTTGCTCTTATTGGCACTTGGGGGAACATATGTGTTACCCAGCTAACTGACTCTGCACCCCCACCTGCCCCCCCTTTGCAGGAGAAGTCTGAGGTTGCCCACAAGCGGGACGTGGAAGGGATGGGCGCCCCTGAGATTAAGTACGGAGAGACGATGTGTTTCGTGCAGCATGTTTCCACGGGACTCTGGCTCACCTACGCCTCTGTGGACGCCAAGTCAGCCCGTCTGGGACCTCTCAAGAGGAAGGTATGTACAGGTGAACTCCTCACAGGTGTGTACAGTTGAACTCCACACAGGTGTGTACAGGTGAACTCCACATAGGTGTGTACAGTTGAACTCCTCACAGGTGTGTACAGTTGAACTCCTCACAGGTGTGTACAGGTGACCTCCTCACAGGTATGTACAGGTGACCTCCACACAGGTGTGTACAGGTGAACTCCTCACAGGTGTGTACAGGTGAACTTCACATAGATGTGTACAGGTGAACACCACACAGGTATGTACAGGTGACCTCCACATAGGTGTGTACAGGTGAACACCACACAGGTGTGTACAGGTGAACTCCACATAGGTGTGTACAGGTGAACTCCACACAGGTGTGTACAGGTGAACTCCACACAGGTGTGAACAGGTGACCTCCTCACAGGTATGTACAGGTGAACTCCACACAGGTGTGTACAGGTGACCTCCTCACAGTTATGTACAGGTGAACTCCACATAGGTGTGTACAGGTGAACTCCACACAGGTGTGTACAGGTGAACTCCACACAGGTGTGTACAGGTGAACTCCACACAGGTGTGAACAGGTGACATCCTCACAGGTATGTACAGGTGACCTCCACATAGGTGTGTACAGGTGACCTCCTCACAGGTGTGTACAGGTGACCTCCTCACAGGTATGTACAGGTGAACTCCTCACAGGTATGTACAGGGGACCTCCTCACAGGTGTGTACAGGTGAACTCCTCACAGGTATGTACAGGTGACCTCCTCACAGGTGTGTGCAGGTGTACTCACTCCCCGCTGTGCTCTCCCTCTCCCCAGGCGATCCTGCACCAGGAGGGTCACATGGACGACGCGCTGTCCCTCTGTCGCTCGCAGCAGGAGGAGTCCCAGGCCTCCCGCATGATCTACAGCACCACCGGCCTCTTCACACAGTTCATCAAGTAGGTCCTGCCACCAGCCTTTCTGCTCAATTGATGCATAACAATACATAATTATAACAATATCAATAAATAAATGGGTTTTGCGTGACGCTGTCCACCCCGCTGTCTCTGTGTCTGCCCAGGGGCCTGGACTCCCTGAGTGGGAAGAACAAGTCTCAGAGCCCCGTGTCCCTCCCGATGGACGCGGTGAGCCTGAGCCTGCAGGATCTCATCAACTACTTCCAGCCGCCAGAGGAGGAGCTGCAGCACGAGGAGAAGCAGACCAAGCTGAGATCTCTCAAGAACCGACAGAACCTGTTCCAGGAGGAGGTGAGGAGAGAGGGGGGGAGAGAGGGAGAACAGGTGGGGGAAGCAGACCAAGCTGAGATCTCTCAAGAACAGGCAGAACCTGAGGGTTGAGGGTTGGGGGTTGGAGTTTGAGGGTTGGGGGTTGGGGGAGGGTTGAGGGTTGAAGGTTGGGGTTGAGGGTTGAGGGTTGGGGTTGAAGGTTGGGGGTTGAGGGTTGGGGGTTGAGTGTTTGGGATTGAGGGTTGAGGGTTTGGGGTTGATGGTTGGGGTTTGGGGTTTGGTGGTTGGGGTTTGGGGGTTGGGGAAGGTTGGGGGTTGGGGAGGGTTGAAGGTTGGGGGTTGGGGGTGGTGGTTGGGGTTTGGGGGTTGGTGGTTGGAGTTTGAGGGTTGGGTGTTTGGGCAGGGTTGAGGGTTGAAGGTTGGGGTTGAGGGTTGGGGGTTGAGTGTTTGGGATTGAGGGTTGAGGGTTGAGAGTTTGGGGTTGATGGTTGGGGTTTGGGGTTTGGTGGTTGGGGTTTGGGGGTTGGGGAGGTTGGGGGTTCGGGAGGGTTGAAGGTTGGGGTTGGGGGTTTGGGGTTTGGGGGTTGGTGGTTGGGGTTTGAGGGTTGGGTGTTGGGGCAGGGTTGAGGGTTGAAGGTTGGGGGTTGGGGTTGGGGTTGAGGGTTGGGAAGGAGAGCTGGTGTCTGAATTTGTGTCGTTGTCTCTTCCCTAGGGAATGATCACGCTGGTGCTGAACTGTATCGACCGTCTCAATGTCTACAACACGGCTGCGCATTTCTCGGAGTTCGCTGGGGAGGAGGCAGCGGAGTCCTGGAAGGAGATTGTGAACCTGCTCTACGAGCTGCTGGGTACGAGGGGGGCAGGGGGATGGACAGGGAGAGAGGGAGCAGGGCAGCAATTGAGGCTGTGGTGGGGTTGAATGTCGGGCTGTGCTGATACTCACCCTCGGAAGTGATCGACAGACATTTGAATAAATCCAAATCTAGTAACGTGCCGATTTCAAAACAAGAAAAGCTGTCCTTCCCCCACCTTTATAACTGAACACCCATCAATGGCGATTAACTTCTGCACTGTGTTTTAAAAGATGACGGGAAGCTCATTTTCCTCTTATCCGGGTCACTGACATTTTTACTGCCTTACCGAAGCCATAAACAGAGATGCTAACTCTGAAGAAACGCACTGCAGGACTGAGCTGCTGTACTGACCTGTTCTGTGTGTCTGTGTGTCTGTGTGTCTGTCTGTGCTCCCCACAGCCTCCCTGATCCGTGGGAACCGATCCAACTGCGCTCTCTTCTCCGACAACCTGGACTGGCTGGTGAGCAAACTGGACCGTCTCGAAGCCTCCTCAGGTAACTCAAAGACTAAAACAGCAAGACTTACCAGCGCTGTCTCTGATGTGATATAATCCAACACTGCTCCCTTATAAAAGTCTACCATGGTATTTTTGCATTGTATTCACGCGGTTTCCCTCCATGCTTTGTCCTATGGTTATACTGTACATTTACCATAGTTTACACTCGCTGGCCATGTTTTTAATATGCTTTACCATGCCTCTCTGTGCTTTACAATGCTTCCCTATGCTTTACCAGACCTCTCTGTGCTTTACAATGCTTGCCTATGCTTTACCAGGCCTCTCTGTGCTTTACAATGCTTCCCTATGCTTTACCAGACCTCTCTGTGCTTCACAAAGCTTCCCTATGCTTTCCCATGCTTTCACTGTCCTTTATTACACTTTCATGTGCTTTTACCATGGAAAACTTCTATAAGGGCTATTACTATGCACTCTTCCATTTCAACTTTAACTCTCTGTGTGTCTGTACCTGTTTGCCTGTGTGTGTTGCAGGTATCCTGGAGGTGCTGTACTGTGTCCTGATCGAGAGCCCCGAGGTGCTCAACATCATCCAGGAGAATCACATCAAGTCCATCATCTCCCTGCTGGACAAGCACGGCCGCAACCACAAGGTGACCCAGGAATCAATGCATGCATTCACACACACAGCACACACACACACACACACACACACACACACACACACACACACACAGCAACCACACACACACACACACACACACACAGCACACACACACACACACACACACACACACACACACACACACACACACACACACACACAGCACACACACACACACACACACACACACACACACACACACACACACACACACAGCACACACACACACACACACACACACACAGCACACACACACACACACACACACACACACACACACACACACAGCAACACACACAGCAACACACACACACACACACACACAGCACACACACACACACACACACACACACAGCAATCACACACAGCACACACACACACACACACAGCAACACACACACACAGCAACACACACAGCACCCACACACACACACACACACACACAGCAATCACACACAGCAACCACACACACACACACACAGCAACCACACACACACACACAAATCACACACAGCAATCACACACACACACACACACACACACACACACAGCACACACACACACACACACACACACAGCACACACACACACAGCAACACACACACACACACACACAGCAATCACACACAGCAACACACACACACACACACACACACACACACACAGCAACACACACACACACACACACAGCAATCACACACACACACACACACACACAGCAATCACACACAGCAACCACACACACACACACACACAACACACACACACACACACACACACACAGCAACACACACACACACACAGCAACACACACAGCAACACACACACACACAGCAACACACACACACACACACACACACACACACACACACACAGCACACACACACACAGCAACACACACACACACACACACAGCAACACACACAGCACACACACACACACAGCACATCACACACAGCAACACACACACACACACACACACACACAGCAATCACACACAGCACACACACACACACACACACACACAGCAACACACACACAGCAACACACACACACACAGCAATCACACACAGCAACCACACACACACACACACACAGCAATCACACACAGCAACCACACACAGCACACACACACACACACACAGCAATCACACACAGCAACCACACACACACAGCAACCACACACACACACAGCAATCACACACAGCAACACACACACAGCACACACACACACACACACAGCAACCACACACACACAGCAATCACACACACACACACAGCAACACACACAGCACACACACACACACACACACACACACACACACACACACACACACACAGCAACCACACACACACACACACAACACACACACACACACACAGCACACACACACACACACACAGCACACACACAGCAACACACACACAGCAACACACACACACACACACACACACACACACACACACAGCAATCACACACAGCAACCACACACTCACACACATAGCAACCACACACACACAATCACACACAGCAACACAAACACACACAGCAAGCACAATCACACACAGCACACACACACACACGCACACAGCAACCACACAACACACACAGCAACCACAAACACACACAGCAACACAAACACACACAGCACACACACACACAACACACACAGCAATCACAAACACACACAGCAATCACACACAGCAACCACAAACACACACACACAGCAATCACACACATGCACAACAATCACAGACAAAGCACCACTGCATTCTGTAATACAAATTTGAATCATACCGTAATCCCTGCAAGAGCAATTGTCTGCTGGTCTGTCTGACTATCTCCCTGTCTCCTCCCTGCAGGTTCTGGATGTCCTCTGCTCTCTGTGTGTGTGTAACGGTGTCGCTGTGAGGTCCAATCAGAACCTCATCACAGAGAACCTCCTGCCGGGTCGGGACCTGCTCTTACAAACCAACATCATCAACTACGTCACCAGGTAAAGCAATCACACTGCAATCTCACTGCAATCACACAGCAACCACACTGCAATCACACAGCAACCACACTGCAACCACACTGCAATCACACTGCAATCACACTGCAATAACGCTGCAATCGACAGCAATCACACAGCAATCATAATGGCTGGATCACATTAATATCAGGGTCTAGTGCTGTATATTATAAAGACATTTCAGAGGGCTGGATCGCATCAATATCAGGGTCTAGTGCTATATATTATAAAGACATTTCAGAGGGCTGGATCTCATCAATATCAGGGTCTAGTGCTATATATTATAAAGACATTTCAGAGGGCTGGATCTCATCAATATCAGGGTCTAGTGCTGTATATTATAAAGACATTTCAGAGGGCTGGATCGCATCAATAACAGGGTCTAGTGCTGTATATTATAAAGACATTTCAGAGGGCTGGATCGCATCAATATCAGGGTCTAGTGCTGTATATTATAAAGACATTTCAGAGGGCTATATCACATCATTAGAGAGATAATCATTAGGGTTTGCAGCTAGCAAAATAATAAATAAACCTGTCATGCAGTGGAAGTGCGTGATTATTTAGCATGCTGCAAAACCGTTTAAATTAATCTCTCTCTCTCTCTCTCTCTCTCTCTCTCTCTCTCTCTCTCTCTCTTTCTCTCTCTCTCTCTTTCTCTCTCTCTCTCTCTCTCTCGTGGTTTTTTTTCTCTTCCTCCCCTCAGTATGAGGCCCAACCTCTTCATGGGCACGTGCGAGGGCTCCACTCAGTACAAGAAGTGGTACTTCGAGGTGATGGTGGATTACGTGGACTCCTTCGTGGCGGCCCAGGCCACGCACCTGCGGGTGGGCTGGGCCCTGACCGGGTACAGCCCCACCCGGGGGTGGCGAGGGCTGGGGCAGCAACGGGGTAGGGGACGATCTCTACTCATACGGGTTCGACGGGCTGCACCTCTGGTCTGGTGAGTCCCCATCTACGCGGCTCAGTCATTCTTCCTGTATAGTAAGGTAGTGATTCTGGGTTCAAAGAGGATGGAGGCTGAAGCAGGAGTACTTTTCAAAAGACTCAAGCCCACTTTATTTTGCAATTAACCCTTTCATGCATTAAATATAGAAAATAGCTGTTTTGGACACATTCATAAATATATTTTGAATTGAAAATGAGCTCTGAATAGTGCTGTGTTTGCATCCTTGGACTGGACAGTCTTTTTTTGTACCCCTATAGCAGAGAATGATCCGTAACCCTCTTCCTCCTGTTCAGGGCGTGTCCCGCGAGCGGTCGCCTCCCCTGGTCAGCACATGCTGGCCCCCGATGACGTGGTGAGCTGCTGCCTGGACCTCAGCGTGCCCAGCATCTCCTTCAGAGTCAACGGGCACCCTGTCCAGGGCATGTTCGAGAACTTCAACCTGGACGGGCTCTTCTTCCCAGTCGTCAGCTGCTCTGCTGGGGTCAAGTAGGTACTGGGAGAAATGGGATGGGGAGGGGGGTGGACTGGGGAGATACTGGGGGAAAATGGGGGTATCCCTTGTAAAAGTTCACCATTAGATTTGCATGTCCATGTTCCCGTATTCCTTATAAAAGATTAGCATGGTAAATTTGCAGGTTAATTGTTCATCCTGCCCCCCCCCCCATGTTAGGGTTCGCTTCCTGCTGGGCGGTCGCCATGGCGAGTTCAAGTTCCTGCCCCTCCGGCTACGCTCCATGCTACGAGGCGCTGCTCCCGAAGGAGAGGATGAGGATCGAGCCGATAAAGGAGTACAAGCACGACTTCGAAGGGATCCGAAACCTGCTGGGGTCGACCCAGTCATTGACCCACACCGCCTTCACACCCTGCCCTCTGGACACTGCGCAGGTAGAGTTCAGCACACACTGAGACACACACACACAGTCATAAACACAGTGAAATACACAGACATACACAGACACTCACAGCAACATGCACACACACTCACTGACATATACACACACACACACACACACATTGCTTATAACACACACCCGCAGACACACAAACATTACACACACACACACACACACAAACACATTGTATTTTTTTCCTGATAACACTGACTGCGGTCTCAGTGCCGCCTGCTTGCATTCTACCTCTCCTGCTTTCTCCATCCCTCCAGATCGTGCTTCCCCCTCACCTGGAGAGAATCAGAGAGAAGTTGGCAGAAAACATCCACGAGCTGTGGGCACTGACCCGCATCGAGCAGGGCTGGACTTACGGCACGGTCAGTAAACCCCTGTCCCAGTCCTACGGGCACAGTGTGCATGGAGGCTAGGTGGTCCAGTGGTTAAAGAAAAGGGCTACTGAGATACGATACTGACCAGTTATACCTTCATCTCACAGTCAGAGGCAGATAAACTAGAACGTAGTGTTGGATGACTGCCTCTAATCAAGTTGAGAGTGCATTTCGTTCTTACGGACTCTTTGCTGTGTCAGATTTCAAATGCATTTATTTAACCAAGAGGGTCCTGCGGGGGGGGGGGTCTGTCTGAGAATGAAACACACTCTCAACACGATCAGAGGCAGCCACCCAACACTTAGAAACATATTATAAGAGACACCCAACACACCACAGATTAACTGATACAAAACTGAGGTACAGGGAGAGGGGAGAGGGAGGAGGGAGGGAGGGCAAGAGAATGAAACACACTCTCAACACGATCAGAGGCAGCCACCCAACACTTAGAAACATATTATAAGAGACACCCAACACACCACAGATTAACTGATACAAAACTGAGGTACAGGGAGAGGGGAGAGGGAGGAGGGAGGAGGGCAAGAGAATGAAACACACTCTCAACACGATCAGAGGCAGCCACCCAACACTTAGAAACATATTGTAATAGGGAAAAAAATGAGAAACTCGTGTAAGTTGTCTTCCATTGTGTGCTGCTCAGTTCCGGGACGACAACAAGAAGCTGCACCCCTGCCTGCTGGATTTCAATCGACTTCCCGAGCCAGAGAGGAACTACAACCTGCAGATGTCCGGGGAGACCCTGAAGTGAGGCTGAGAATGGAGTGACATCTCGGATGAATGGAGTGACATCTCGGATGAATGGAGTGACATCTCGGATGAATGGAGTGACATCTCGGATGAATGGAGTGAGGCTCTGATGAATGGAGTGACATCTCGGATGAATGGAGTGACATCTCGGATGAATGGAGTGACATCTCTGATGAATGGAGTGACATCTCGGATGAATGGAGTGAGGCTCTGATGAATGGAGTGACATCTCGGATGAATGGAGTGACATCTCGGATGAATGGAGTGACATCTCTGATGAATGGAGTGACATCTCTGATGAATGGAGTGACATCTCGGATGAATGGAGTGACATCTCAGATGAATGGAGTGGCATCTCTGATGAATGGAGTGACATCTCGGATGAATGGAGTGACATCTCGGATGAATGGAGTGACATCTCGGATGAATGGAGTGAGGCTCTGATGAATGGAGTGACATCTCTGATGAATGGAGTGACATCTCTGATGAATGGAGTGACATCTCTGATGAATGGAGTGACATCTCGGATGAATGGAGTGACATCTCGGATGAATGGAGTGGCATCTCTGATGAATGGAGTGACATCTCGGATGAATGGAGTGACATCTCGGATGAATGGAGTGACATCTCGGATGAATGGAGTGAGGCTCTGATGAATGGAGTGACATCTCTGATGAATGGAGTGGCATCTCTGATGAATGGAGTGACATCTCTGATGAATGGAGTGGCATCTCTGATGAATGGAGTGACATCTCTGATGAATGGAGTGGCATCTCTGATGAATGGAGTGACATCTCTGATGAATGGAGTGATAGCTGATGAATGGAGTGATATTGATCTGTTTTTCTCTCTGAATGCTCTGTGTGTTCCCTCCAGGACTCTGCTGGCGCTGGGCTGTCATGTTGGGATGGCTGATGAAAAAGCAGAGGAGAATCTGAAGAAGACCAAGCTCCCGAAAACGTGAGTCTACAACTCTCTCTTCTCTGTGTCCCCAATGTCTGTCTTTCTTTCTTTCTTTCTTTCTTTTCTTGATCAAGTACTGACGTAATGTAATCTATTATTCTAACAGGAACCTGATTCACTCAGTACTCTTTCATAAAAGTAACGCGCTGCTGCAGTTGTGCTGCAGTCATTCATTCCCTATCCGTCCCGTCTTGAAGTATTTTAAGCAGTGTAATTGTATGTTGTAGATCACATATTGTAAAGTGTACATTGCATATTGTTCGTCTGCAGCTACATTATGAGTAACGGGTATAAGCCAGCCCCTCTAGACCTGAACCACGTCAAGCTCACCCCTGCCCAGAACACCCTTGTGGACCGGCTTGCAGAGAATGGACACAACGTGTGGGCACGGGACCGGGTGCGGCAGGGCTGGACCTACAGCATCGTGCAGGACATCGTGAACAAGCGGAACCCTCGCCTGGTCCCGTACAACCTGCTTGACGAGCGCACCAAGAAGACCAATCGGGACAGCCTGTGCGAGGCCGTTCGCACGCTGATTGGCTACGGCTACAACATCGAGCCTCCAGACCAGGAGTCGAGTAAGCCCCCCTCCCCTTTATATGATGATGTTTGCAATCAGTGTCTGCATTACCATTGAAGATTTCTGTCTCCCTCTGTTCCCCTCCCTCTCCCTCTGTCCCCTCCCCTCTCTCTGTCCCCTCTCTCTCTCCACCTTTGTCCCCTCTCCCCCGTCCCTCTGTTTCTCCCCCTCTGTCCCCCTCAGGTGGTCAGAGCTGCCAGCTCTCGTGCAGAAAAGGTGCGTGTTTTCCGCGCGGAGAAGTCGTACGCGGTGAAAGCTGGCAAGTGGTACTTTGAGTTTGAAGCGGTGACCACGGGGGAGATGCGCGTGGGCTGGGCGCGGCCGAACGTGCACGCTGACGTAGGGCTGGGTGCGGACGAGCTTGCCTACGTCTTCAACGGCTGTAAGGTGAGGGAGGGAGAGAGACACTGCAGGCAGCTTCATTTAAGAAACTGCAGCTCACAAAAGAATTCCATAAATCTGACGTGTTGTATCCGTTATATACATCGGTGCAGTTTTTAAAGTAACTTTATAAAGGTTTACCAGGGTACATTTGCAAGGCGATTTTGCAGTTTCCCCCATGCTGTTCCCATGGTTATACATGGTTAGAGGGCAGCAGTGTGGAGTAGTGGTTAGGGTTCTGGACTCTTGACCGGAGGGTCGTGGGTTCAATCCCAGGTGGGGGACACTGCTGCTGTACCCTTGAGCAAGGTACTTTACCTAGATTGCTCCAGTAAAAACCCAACTGTATAAATTGGTAATTGTATGTAAAAAATAATGCGATATCTTGAAAAACAATTGTAAGTCGCCCTGGATAAGGGCTTCTGCTAAGAAATAAATAATAATAATATACTACCATACTTTACCTTGGCTTGTCATGTTTTTTTTTAATATGCTTTACCATGCCTCGCTATGTCCTGTCTAAAAATGATGTGCCAACCCCCCCCCCCCAGGCTCAGCGCTGGCACAATGGTAGCGAGCCTTTCGGTCGGAACTGGCAGTCGGGAGACGTGGTGGGCTGTATGATCGACCTGGCGGAGAATAACATCATGTTCACCCTCAACGGAGAGATGCTGATCAGAGACTCGGGCTCCGACCTCGCCTTCAAAGACATCGAGATCGAGGAGGGTCAGTCATTAACTGTCTGAAAGTTGCCTGGAAAAGTTACACATAAGTGCCTGTGTGCCAAATCTGTTTATACTGAGCCTGTGGTGGGTTAAACGTTTTGAATGTTTTGTCACTGACGTTCGGAGAGTGAGATCTACACTTCGGAGAGTGAAATCTACAGCTATGGTCAAAACTTTTTCATCACCTATAATTATAAAAAAATACTATATGAACATAATTTAGATCTTTTATTTAACATCATGTAATCAAAGAAACTACAAAAAAAATAACGCAAAAAGTCAACCGGAAGCCATAATATTAGTACAGTATTTCATGTTAGATTTTGAAATGTCACATTTTGTCAGTTTTTTGTTTATGGAAAACTCCAAAGCGGTGTGTAATTCAATATGTTAACGTAAGATTATTAAGCAGGTTTCATTCAGCTTTATGAAGAATAATTAGTTAATTCTATAGAGTGATGCAAAACATTTGGCCACAGCTGTACAGTACCTGAAGGGTTAAAATGGGGAATTTATCGGATTACAGCCGCATGCTATCCGAAACGTCTGTCAGAGGCTCGGAGTATCTGGTTAAAGTTTGCTGACCAGTGAAAATATTTTTCCATTCGGCTTTTTAATCAACTGCCATTGATTGGTACTGGGTTGTAAAGGTGAGGGGAGGCCGGCTTCTCTTGCTTTGAAGTCAACACTGTGAGAGGCTTATACGGGATCAGCATCTTCTCTTCCTGGCTCCCGCAGGGTTCCTCCCCGTCTGCAGTCTGGGGATGTCCCAGGTGGGGCGACTCAACCTGGGGCAGGACGTCAGCAGCCTCCGGTACTTCACCATCTGTGGCCTGCAGGAAGGGTTCGAACCTTTCGCCATCAACATGAAGAGAGACATCACCATGTGGTTCAGCAAGAGTCTGCCCCAGTTCATCCCAGTGCCGACGGATCACAGCCACATCGAGGTACTGGGAGGGAGGGGGGAGTCGTACTGCGCTGCATTACTTCAAGTAAAATTACATTAATATTGTATAGTGTGCTGCACAATTCAAGCTGGTATCCAGCTCACTGCTCGTCTTACACAAGCCCTATACTAGATTAAAAAATACATATAGGGCAGCAGTGTGGAGTAGTGGTTAGAGCTCTGGACTCTTGACCGGAGGGTCGTGGGTTCAATCCCAGGTGTGGGGGACACTACTGCTGTACCCTTGAGCAAGGTACTTTACCTAGATTGCTCCAGTAAAAACCCAACTGTATAAATGGGTAATTGTATGTAAAAAAAAATAATGTAATTGTATGTAAAAATAATGTGATATCTTGTAGCAATTGTAAGTCGCCCTGGATAAGGGCTAAGAAATAAATAATAATAAAAATAATAATAAACATTTCAATCTGATACAAACTACCTGATGCAGGTAGAATTACATGACATTGCTCACTACCTTGCATTACACTACACTTCACTGAATTCGCGCAGCATTGCCAATGTCATGTGCTTTGTGTTGAGCAGCTCTCCCGCATCGATGGCACGGTCGACAACCCCCCCTGCCTGAAGCTCACACACAAGACATTCGGCTCTCAGAACAGCAACACGGACCTGCTCTTCCTGAGGCTCAGCATGCCCGTGGAGTTCCACGAGACGTTCCGCGTGCAGGCGGGGACCACTCCCCTGACACGGGCCCTCACCATCCCCGAGGAGGAGGTGAAGGACGTGGAGCCGGACTCGGAGTTCGAGCAGCACAAGAAATCGGCCAGCCGCAAGGAGGCTGAGGCTGCCGGAGACAAGGACCAGCCGGGGGTTCAAGCCAAAGAGCAGGCAGCAGCAGCAGCAGCAGCAGCAGCAAAGGAGAGCGGGAAGGGGGAGAATGACAAGGACACAACCTCGGAGAAGAGCAAGAAGAGAGGGTGAGGAGGGGTGAGGGTAGAGGGTAAGGGGTGAGGGTAGAGGGTAAGGGAGGAGGGTAGAGGGTGAGGGGAGAGGAGAGACAGGAAGGGGGAGAATAACCGTGTCACAGCCTCGGAGGAGACTGAGAGGAGAGGTGATGGAATGGTGTAACGGGGTAATGAGCAAGCTTACCCCCAAACACAATCACATTTTTCATCTTAGGAACACAGGTTTTTGGAACGCACTAAACAGCTCCCTGGTATTGTTTGCATGCATAAATATTTATTTCGACATTGGATGCTTCACACAAATGACAACTGGTGCTCGCAGACTAACGGGTTGAGCATAAAATGACTGACACTCACAAAGACAAAAAGCACAGGAAATCCCAGCCCCACCTGCTCCTCACAGCATTCATTATCTAATAAACACCTGGGATGATATCATATACAAATAAACTCTATTATTATTTATCATAATCAATTTTACATTAAACATGTTTCTTCTCCTTTACACATCTTTGTTTAACCTGCATGAATACCATCTTTGTTTACAAACTATGACCGATAAACTATTTCATTATCTATGTTTATCATTGTTATCATTGTCATTATTATCATTATTATTATTATTCTCTAGTCCCTAACTCTTATCAGTAAAAACGAAACATTAGCCTTACCTTGGGAGATTACCGAGCATCTGGTTATAACAAAACACTTGCCCCCCATGTAAAGCTACAGCAACTTCATTAAGGTAAGCGTCCTAATCTAAACAGTGCAGTATACTGTCATATACACTTGCTCAGCAGCATGCATGAAACGTAACGCACGGCTCTATCGCCAGTAGAATAACAATAACAGTAATAAACACAATAACATGCGCTTAGATATTACACTCGCAACTGGGAAAGTGGGTAAGGGGAGAGGGATGAGAGGAGAAAGCAGGACGAGGGAGAAGGACAAGGAGGAGAGAGGAGGTAAGAAAAGGAGAGGGAGGAGAATGATAAGGGTAGAGAGAGGGAGGGAGGGAGAGAAGGAAAGTGATAGAATACAGATGAAGGTGTGATTATATTGTCTCACTCTCTTGCTCTCTCTCGCTCTCAGCTTCCTGTTCAAGGTGAAGAAGCCCGCCTTCATCTCCCCTCCGCCGCTGGTCCCCACGATGCCCCGACTGGTGGAGGACGTCGTCCCCGACGACCGCGACGACCAGGACATGATCATGAACACGACCACGGTGAGAACCGGAGTCTAGAACAGGGGAACCCTGCAGTAAACCATGGGAGTCTAGAACAGGGGAATCCAGCAATAAACCCATGATGGTCTAGAACTTGGGTGCCTGGCAATAAACCATGCAGTCTAGAACAGAGGAACCCTGCAATGAACCATGGGAGTCTAGAACAGGGGAATCCTGCAGTAAACCATGGGAGTCTAGAACAGGGGAATCCTGCAATACACCCATGGTGGTCTAGAACTTGGGAGCTTGGCAATAAACATGCAGTCTAGAACTGGGGAACCCTGCAATGAACCATGTGAGTCTAGAACAGGGGAACCCAATAATAAACTGTTTTATACCCACAAATTAACTTGTATTCTCGTATACTAGTTTATTCACGGTAAACTAATATGCCATAGGTAAGTTGATTTGTGTTTTTAGGAAACAGTGTTTATTGGTGGTGGTAGAACAGTGACTAAAAGTTGTAACAGAGCAAAGTCTCTCCTTCCTCCCGATCTACCCCTCAATCCCTCTCTCTCTCTCTCTCTCAGTACTACTACTCCGCGGATCTTTGCGGGCAGGAGCCCAGCGGGGTGTGGGTGGGCTGGGTGACCCCCGATTACCACCAGCACGACCCCAACTTCGACCTGAGCAAGGTGCGCAGCGTCACGGTGACTGTGGGAGATGACAAGGGCAACGTGCATGACAGGTACGCAGCAGGGCTTATGTTTGCACAGTAATTGTGCAGTTTTGCCGCCCCCCCCCCCTGCTTTTCCCCTGGCTATACTGCGCATTTACCCTGAAAGTCTCCTAGTTTCCTTAGTCTCCTCATCGAAATGTTCAAGTCTCTTTCAGTGTTTCTATTGAAGACATTGAGAAACACTTCTAATCGACACGCTTCTTGCTTTTGAGTACTCTAGTGTCCTGAATGCTTTAGTTATTTAGAGTCATCTAACAGTTCAGCTGATCCCTTCAATGAAAGTTCCTTCGACTAGTACCCTCACCACTGAGATCAGACTGTTTGGTCTTGCTCACACTCTCTCTGTCTCTCCCCCCCTCGTTCTCTCTCCCCCTCTCTTTCTCTCCCCCCCTCTCTCTCAGCATGAAGCGCAGCAACTGCTACATGGTGTGGGGAGGGGAGTTCAGCAACACTCAGCAAACACGCATCAGCCAGGAGGACCTCGTGATTGGCTGCCTGGTCGACCTGGCAACCGGCTTCATGACCTTCACGGCCAATGGGAAGGAGATAAACACCTTTTACCAGGCAAGTGGGAGGGGCCGGGATAGAAATGAATCTAAACTTTCTAGGCACTAGAAAGTTATTCAGACAGTATAGCGGTAGATCAGTATCTTGCGATCTCGACATATTGTTTGTTTGTTTAGCAGACACTTTTATCCAA
Organism: Acipenser oxyrinchus oxyrinchus; assembly: GCA_030684275.1. Lineage (NCBI taxonomy): Eukaryota > Metazoa > Chordata > Actinopteri > Acipenseriformes > Acipenseridae > Acipenser > Acipenser oxyrinchus. The sequence continues at coordinate 537,738 of CM060281.1, read as the reverse complement.
GGCGACTTACAGAGACTAGGGTGTGTGAACTACGCATCAGCTGCAGAGTTTTCAGGGTCATGCAGTGAGTCGGTGAGTGAGTCGGGATTTGAACCGGGGACCTCCTGGTTACAAGCCCTTTTCTTTAACCACTGGACCACACAGCCTCCTGCATAACACAGTTAACACAATAAACCCATTGAAGGCATAACACAGTTCCATGTAATTATTTTCCACTGTCCTTAATGAGACAACAGAGAAATCTCCTCTCCCTCTCCTGTTTCCCTCTCTCGGAGGCGATGTAGAGTACAGAGAGAGAAATGGAGGGATGAGATCAAAGATACTAAATAGAGAGGGAGAGAGAGGCTTCACGTACTCCGTCACTGACCGGGCAAACAACCCCCTTTTCTATATAAAGCACAGGAATTTAGACAGAGCGATCAGGAGCCAGCTAATCCCAGCACAGCAGCTGGCTGAATTATTACTGTGATTTCTACATTTTTCAATGCGGGGGCTCCACACTGCCATGAAAAACTTAGCAGGTATTTAATACCTCCTTATCTGTACATGCGTCACTCTGTACAGCCACCAGCCATGTCAGAAGCCAGCGTGCACGACAGCAGATCAGGTGTAGTTTTGCAGTTAACTTCCCCCTTTAGCGTTTTAAAAGCCGACCTGGAGAAATCTTTTCGTTGTCAGTTCACAGCCTTGGTACGGCAGTAAAAACATCAGGGACCCGGATGAGAGGAACATTCACGTCCAGTCGTCTTTTAAATCATTAAGTTAACTGCCATTGTGGTCCAAGGTTGTAAAGGTGAGGGGAGGACAGCTTTTCTTGTGTTAAAATCAGCAGGTTAGCGAATGGATTTATTTAATTCTGATTTTTTTTTTAAATACTTAAAGGCAGTTACAAGTATCAGCACAGCCCTAGTCTCCCTGAGTGAGATGCGTGGCAGGCAGGGGTGCAAATAATTTTGAAAGTTGGTGCTGAACTGTTTTGAAAGATTAACACCAGAGATCCTACTGGTGCTGAATTATCAAACCCCACCCTAATCAAGCCCCCTCATAACTCCCCACACGAACCTGCTCTCCTGTGTGTGTATCCAACCAATTTCAGAGAATCAGGGTTTTAAATCTTCCTTCTCGGTTCATATATAAAATGATACAGAACAAGTTTAGAGCATCTGTGTCTGCTAAGGAATAAATCAATTATGAAACCTGTCTACTGGATCCAGAATGTAATGTTGCTGGCTCAATATGAGGTACCCTGGCACTAGAATCTAGCACCATACCGCCACATTTGCACCCCTGATGGCAGGCAGTGAGCTCCTCCTCCTGATCCCCTGAGTCTCCTCTGTGTGCAGGTGGAGCCCAACACCAAGCTGTTCCCAGCCGTGTTTGCCCTTCCCTCCAGCCAGAACATGCTGCAGGTTGAGCTGGGCAAGCTCAAGGTATGTGCAAGTATGCGTGCGTGCGTGCATGCGTGTGTGTGTGTGCATACGTCTGAGCGTGCGTGCGTGCGTGTGTGCGTGCTGCCATATCCAATTACCGATACTTTCACTGCTTTATTACGCTTTGCTGTGCTGTTACTGTGAGGAATCTTTTATAAGGCTTGTAACTGCTTGATGGGTTTCCTCCTCACTCCTCTCTCTGGCTGCCTCTGTGTTCTCTGATCTAGAACATCATGCCGATCTCCGCCGCGATGTTCCATAGCGAGCGCAAGAACCCGGTGCCGCAGTGCCCGCCGCGGCTCGACATGCAGATGCTGACCCCCGTGGTGTGGAGCCGCATGCCCAACGAGTTCCTGTCCACGGACACGGGCCGCGTCACCGAGCGCCACGGCTGGATGGTGGAGTGCAGCGAGCCGCTCATCATGATGGCGCTGCACATCCCCGAGGAGAACAGGTGAACTGGGAGAGACTGGGAGGGTTAGAGAGGCAGAACTGGGAGAGACAGGGAGGGACGGAGAAAGGGTTGGAGAGACTGGGAGGGAATGGGAGCAAATGGGAGCTTAATCACGCTTTCACTGTGCTTTATTACACTTTGCATTTACTGTAGGGAAACATTTCTAAGGCGATTGCTCATATTAACATGTAGATTTTTGTTTTTCTCCCCTCGCCCGCCGGGCAGGTGCATCGATATCCTGGAGCTGTCGGAGCGCTTGGACCTGCTCAAGTTCCACTCCCACACCCTGAAGCTGTACTGCGGAGTGTGCGCCCTGGGGAACAATCGCGGCCCACGCTGTGCAGCCATGTGGACGAGTCCCAGCTGCTGTACACCATCGAGAACGCCACCTGCCGGGCCCCTGCGCCCGGTACTACGACCTGCTCATCAGCATCCACCTGGAGTCTGCCAAGCGCTCGCGGCTCATGATGAACAACGAGTTCATCGTGCCGATGACCGAGGAGACGCGCAGCATCACGCTGTACCCCGACGAGAGCAAGAGGCACGGACTGCCCGGCGTGGGGCTCAGCACCTGCCTGCGCCCCAAACTCCACTTCTCACCCACCAGCTTTGTGGGCACCGACCCTGACCTCTACACCCTGAGCCCTTCCATCCCCCTGCAGGTGGGTGAGATGCACAAGCAGTTGTTTTTTGTACTATTGGGCTGTTTATACAGCGTTAGACCCTGATATATTACCGCTAGCATGGGCTGCCTTTAGTCAAGGATGCATTAGGCATTTTTTAAATTTTTTTTACAAGTGCAATAATAGCTGTCCTCAGATGAGGGCCCCTGGTGTCGATCAGCCTAATTCACCATTCAGAGTGAAAGGAGTGTAGAAACAGCTGCCTGGGTTTGTGTGGATCGCTGTTCTCCTCCAGAGAGTCTAAGGAAAGCAGTGATCATCACAAACCCAAGCAGCTGTTTCTTCACTCGTGTCACTCTGAACGGTGAATCAGCCCGATCGACACCCATGACCGTCACCTGAGTGGTGTGTAACGAGATCTGAGATCGCTAATTATTGTTATAAAGCCGGGAACATTCTGTTGAAAACATTTCTCCTGAAACATTTAACAATAAGCCTAATATTGCAGATCAAACTGCTGTACAATAGTCGAGTCTTATTCCCATCCCTTGTTCCAACAATCTGATTCGAGCTGCAAGTTAGCAAAGTAAGTAAGCTGTTTAATTGACAGACCTGATCGATTGATTGATCGATCGATCGATTGGTTGATTTCTGATTTTTTTTTCATCGCTCGCTTGTTTTGCCTGTCCGATACAAAGTTAGCTGTTTAATTGACGGACTGTTCGATCGATTGATTGAGTGATTTGCTCGTTTTGCCCGTCCGCAGATCCTCAAGACGAAAGCCATCAACATGCTGACGGAGGCGGTGCAGGACGGCGGGCAGCACACGCGGGACCCAGTAGGGGGCAGCGTGGAGTTCCAGTTCGTCCCGGTGCTCAAGCTGATCAGTACCCTGCTCATCATGGGCATCTTCCAGGACGAGGACGTCAAACACATCCTCAAGATGATCGAGCCCAACGTCTTCGGAGTGCCAGAGGGGGAAGGGGGAGGAGGAGGAGGAGGAGGAGGAGGAGGGGGTGCAAAGAAGAGGGGGCCAAGGAAGAGGGGGGCGAGGAAGCCAAAGAGCAAGAGGAGGCACCAGAGGAAGGGGAGGAAGGATTCGAGGAGGACGAAGGGGTGGGAGACGAGGAGGAAGAAGAAGAGGAGGAGGAGGAGGAGGGAGAGGAGGTGAAGGAGGAGGAGGAGGAGGGCGAGGAGGAGGAATTGGAGGAGAAGGCGCTGGAAGCAGGGGAAGAAGACTCCAAAGAGGAGGAAGCAGGGCTGGAGGAAGGGCTGCTGCAGATGAAGCTGCCTGAGTCTGTCAAGCTGCAGGTACGAATGAGGGGGAGCAGGAGCAGAAAGCTGTTTTATACTGGGGTGGGTGTGACGAGACTGGGATTGGGGCATGAAGAAGCATTTATCTGCAGGTGCTGGTATTAAATGAATGAATTCGCTAACTCTCTCTCTCTCTCTCTCAGATGTGTAACCTGCTCCAGTACTTCTGTGACTGTGAGCTCCGGCACAGAGTGGAGGGGATCATCGCGTACTCCGACCGCTTCGTCAAACTCATCCAGACCAATCAGAGGGAGCGATACAACGAGCTCATGTTGGCGTTCACCATGAGCGCCGCGGAGACCGCGCGCAAGACCAGAGAGTTCCGCTCACCGGCGCAGGAGCAGGTACCACGGCCCGCGACTGCCGGTCTGCCGCGTAGGGTTGGGGTTGGCACCACAGAGTTACCAACAAAAAAAAACTGGACCTCCTGAACAGAAAGGGGGTCGTTAATAGTTTAAACTTCCTTCAGAAATCCTGCATTGACCCGATAGGAAACCATTGATTATATATCTACAGCTCTGGCCAAAAGCTTTGCATCACTTAGAATTTTAGGATTGAGACATCATTTAATACATATATATATATATATATATATATATATATATATATATATATATATATATATATATATATATATATATATATATATATGAACTTAATTTAGATCTTTTATTTAACATCATGCAATCAAAGAAACTACAAAACGATGTTGCTTCTACCGGAAGCCATAATAGTAGCACAGTATTGCATGTTCGATTTCGAAATGTCACATTTTTCCCATTTTTGACAGTTTTTCATTAAGTATATGGACAAAGTACGAAGCATTACATAATTCAATATGTTAACGTAACATTATTTAGCAGGTTTAATAGAACTTTATGAAGCAAAATAGGTTCATTCTATAGGGTGATGCTAAACTTTTGTCCAGAGCTGTTATTGCTGTAATATTGCATCCTGATTTATCTGACATGCTCAGTTTATGGTGCTGGGATTTAGTGTCCCGGGATGGCATATTGAATTCCAGGGACACCTTCCTCAAAACTGGGACGATCCAGGGAAAACAGGGACAGGTGGCAGCCCTATACCTGCTGGTAAGACCCTTCTCATTGTATTAGAGCAGGGCTGTCCAATTAGTCCCGGTCCTGATCCACTCCAGGTATAACACCTAAAATGAGACAAAGACCTACTTCAGGGTCTGGATGGAGGGTTAATTGGTTCAGTTAAACAATTTTAGAACATGGTTTGGAACACAGACCAGGAGCAGAAGGGCCAATTTTGGCCACCCCTGCTTTAAACTATGGCAAACGGTATTGCATAACCATTGGGTAAAACTGCAAACAAATTACAGTCCTGTGTTGAACTCTCCTAAGGGTAAGCAAGTAAGCAAGTTCCTTTATTTACATCCTGGTATATCGCGCCTTTTATACTGCAGTACCTCAAAGCGCTTCGTGAGTCAATAAAAACAAAAGTAACAATCAAATGAATTAAAGCAATGAGATGAACGTGAGAATCTGAGCCCCTGCCTCCTTTCACCCTGCAGATCAACATGCTGCTGAACTTCAAGCACGGCCCAGAAGAGGAGGAGTGTCCCGTCCCGGACGAGATCAGAGAGGACCTGATCGACTTCTACAATGACCTGCTCACTCACTGTGGTAAGAGGCCCCTCACACACACACACACACCCCCCTGTTGAAAAAACAGTCCTTCAAAAGAGACGCTTCTTAAACATTCCTTGGAAGTTTTGCGGGTGGAGTTGGTTGCTCTGCTCCCTTATCTTCACTGTTGTCTCTCTCTCTTGCTCTCGCTCTCGCTCTCTCACTCTAGCTCTCTCACTCTCTCTCTCTCTCTCTCTCTCTCTCTCCAGGAGTGCACATCGAGGAGGAGGAGGAAGAGAAGGAGGTGGACAGCTCCCTGAGAGGAAGGCTCTTCAGCCTGGTGGACCGGGTCAAGAACTTCCGCAAGAAGAAAGTGGAGGAGGATCTAGAACCAGAGGAGGACAGCAAACCCAGTGAGTGAAACTCAGCCAGCCAGACTCCGTGTGTGTCTGTGCTTCACTGTGTGCCTGTCTTTCTCTCTAAGTATTTAAAATTCTTTATGACAACCTTTCTCCATCTTCTCCTTTCTTCCCCTCTTCTACACCATCCCCTCTCCCATCCCTTCTCCCCTCCTCTCCTTCTCTCCTCTCTCCTCTCCCCTCTCCCAGGCACTCTCCAGGAGCTGATCTCCCACACCATGGTCCACTGGGCCCAGGAGTCGTTTATCCAGAACCCGGAGCTGGTGCGGCTGATGTTCAGCCTGCTGCACCGGCAGTACGACTGCATCGGGGAGCTGATCCGAGCCCTGCCCAAGGCCTACACTATCAACGCTGTGTCGGTGCAGGACACCATGGACCTGCTGGAGTGCCTGGGGCAGATCCGCTCCCTGCTCATCGTGCAGATGGGCCCCGAGGAGGAGAGGCTCATGATCCAGAGCATCGGGTGAGAGGAGGGATAGAGGGGAGGGGAGGGTAAAGGAGGTGTCACACAACACTACCCATTACAACTGCACTTTGACTTATTTTTTTGGTTTTGTATAATTTTTATTTAAATTCTGATTTTTTTTTTTTCCAGGAACATCATGAACAACAAGGTGTTCTACCAGCACCCCAACCTGATGCGCGCCCTGGGCATGCACGAGACGGTGATGGAGGTGATGGTGAACGTGCTGGGAGGAGGAGACTCCAAGGAGATCCGCTTCCCCAAGATGGTGACCAACTGCTGCCGCTTCCTCTGCTACTTCTGCAGGATCAGCCGGCAGAACCAGCGCGCCATGTTCGATCACCTGAGCTACCTGCTGGAGAACAGCGGCATAGGACTGGGTGAGGAGGGTGGTGTTATTAGTTTATATGGCAGACGCCTTTTATCCAAGGCGACGCACAGTGTTGCAGGGCAGAACGAGGTTACAGTACAAAAAACCTCAGGGCCCAGTTCGCTTTCCTTCCAGCTCAGAGCGTCGTGGACGACGGGTGTGTGTGTGTGGCCCTGACCAGCTCTGGGGGTAACACACTGTGTGTTTTCTCTCGTGGTTTCTCCTGGCAGGAATGAGGGGGTCCACTCCGCTGGACGTGGCTGCGGCCTCCATGATCGATAACAACGAGCTAGCACTGGCTCTGCAGGAGCAGGATCTGGAGAAGGTGAGCGGACTGGGAGGGACTGGGAGAGGGAGGACTGGGGGAGGATCTGTGTTGACTATCCGTGTGACTACCCTCTCTCTCTCTCTCTCTGTCTCTCTCTCTCTCTCTCTGTCTCTCTCTCTCTCTCTCTCTCTCTCTCTCTCTCTCTCTCTCTCTCTCCAGGTTGTGACGTACCTCGCTGGCTCAGGCTTACAGAGCTGCCCCATGCTCCTGTCAAAGGGGTACCCCGATATCGGCTGGAACCCCGTGGGTGGGGAGCGATACCTCGACTTCCTTCGATTCGCCGTGTTCGTCAACGGTTAGTACACCCCAAAATATTAATAATAATAATAATCTGGATGATTTTCCGTTTGATTGTTTTATTATATGTAATTGAAAATCGGAAGTTGATCAGCAACTAGTTAGTTTCAGCAGAGTGATTGAGCTGTCCGGTGTGTAACCCCCAGGGAGAGCGTGGAAGAGAACGCCAACGTGGTCGTGAGGCTCCTGATTCGCCGGCCCGAGTGCTTCGGCCCCGCCCTGCGGAGAGGGGAACGGGCTGTTGGCCGCCATCGAGGAGGCCATCAAGATCTCAGAGGACCCGGCGAGGGACGGGCCGACCGTCAAGAAGGACCGGCGCTTCCCCATGTGAGGCGCTTTTTAAAAACATCTTATTTAACCAGGAACGTCCCACTGACACTTCTTCCTCATTAAAGACGCTGACAAATTCAGGCGCTGTTAATCACCTCTCCCCGGCAGGTTCGGAGGGGAGGAGGCCCAGGAGGAGAACAGAGTGCATCTTGGGAACGCCATCATGTCGTTCTACTCTGCGCTCATCGACTTGCTGGGACGCTGCGCTCCGGAGATGCACGTGAGTTGGGGGGGGCAGGGGGAGTCCAGGGGTCCCCGATGACTGGCTGGTTGATCAGGGGTCCCCAATGATTTCTTACCAGTACAAATACAAGGAACTTAAAGATTTGATTCACAAATTAATTGATTGATTGACCGATCCATTGATTGATTGATTCATTCATTCATTAATGAATTGATTTTCTGGTTGTCGTTTTCACCTCCACAGTTGATCCAGGCTGGGAAGGGCGAGGCCCTGCGTATTCGAGCCATCCTGCGCTCACTGGTTCCCATTGAGGACCTGGTGGGAGTGATCAGCCTGTCAGTGCAGATCCCTGCCTTTGGAAAAGGTGAGAATCACTCCCTCTCTCTCACTCTTACTCACTCTCTCGCTCTCTCTCTGTCTCACTCTCACTCCCTCTCTCTCTCTCTCATTCCTGAGAGCCGGTTCATGCTTCAGTCATGTGACCATCGCTGAGGGATATTTCTTCTTCTTTCTCTAACAAATCAAGCAACAGAAATCCCTTTTTTTTTTTTGCATTTTGACTCGTTTCTGCCTAAAAAAGAAAGATTGTCCTTCATTTGCTTCTACATCAAGAGATATGTTTTGTAGAGCTCAAAGAAACATCTGCTGAACAGTCCAGTAATTAAAAATGAATGGTAATATTGCCTTTACCCTCACCCTGTCCTCTCCTCCTCCTCACCCTGACCTCTCCTCTCCCCTGACCTGTCCTCTCCTCCTCCACCTGACCTCTCCTCTTCCTCCTCACCCTGACCTCTCCTCTCCCCCTCACCCTGTCCTCTCCTCTCCCCCTCACCCTGTCCTCTCCTCTCCCTCCTCACCCTGACCTCTCCTCTCCCCCCTCACCCTGTCCTCTCCTCTCCCTCCTCACCCTGTCCTCTCCTCTCCCTCCTCACCCTGTCTTCTCCTCTCCTCCTCAGCCCTGACCTCTCCTCTTCCTCCTCACCCTGACCTCTCCTCTCCCCCCTCACCCTGTCCTCTCCTCTCCCCCCTCACCCTGTCCTCTCCTCTCCCTCCTCACCCTGACCTCTCCTCTCCCCCTCACCCTGTCCTCTCCTCTCCCCCCTCACCCTGTCCTCTCCTCTCCCCCTCACCCTGTCCTCTCCTCTCCCCCCTCACCCTGTCCTCTCCTCTCCTCCCTCACCCTGTCCTCTCCTCTCCCTCCTCACCCTGTCTTCTCCTCACCCTGTCCTCTCCTCTCCTCCTCCCCCACCCCTCTCCCCCCTCTCCTCTCTCCTCCTCTCCTCCCAGACGGGAACCCCATTGAGCCCAAGATGTCAGCGAGCTTCGTCCCGGATCACAAGGCCCCGATGGTTCTGTTCCTGGACCGAGTCTACGGCATTGAGAACCAGGACTTCCTGCTGCACGTGCTGGAGGTCGGCTTCCTGCCAGACATGAGGGCCGCTGCCTCTCTCGACACGGTCAGTTCAAAACGCTTCGCACTGCTGTCCAGATATACATCACCCTGTGTAAGACGTTTGCATCGTTCTTCAGTAGCATTGCAGCACAGCTGTGGGCAAAGGTTTTGCATCACCCTCTAGATAGAATTAACTCATTTTGCTTCATAAAGTCGAATGAAATCTGCTAAATAATGTTACGTTAACATATTGAATTACATACCGCTTTTGACATTTTGAAATCTAACATGAAATACTGTGCTACTATTATGGCTTCCGGTAGACTTTTATTGCGATATCATTTTGCAGTTTCTTTGATTACAAGATGTTAAATAATAAAATGATGTTCATATAGTTAAATGATGTCTCAATCCTAAAGTACTAGGTGAGTCTAAACTTTGAAAGTGTCTGTTAAATAAATTATTAATAATAATAATAATAATAATAATAATAATAATAATAATAATAATAGTAAAATTGCCTCTAATGCCTGCAGTTCTGTCCTCCCTCCACCAGGCGGCGTTCAGCACCACTGAGATGGCTCTGGCCCTGAACCGCTACCTGTGCTCCGCGGTGCTGCCCCTCCTCACTAAGTGCGCTCCTCTGTTTGCCGGCACCGAGCACCGGGCCATCATGGTCGACTCCATGCTGCACACCATCTACAGGCTCTCCAGGGGGCGCTCTCTCACCAAGGCGCAGCGCGACGTCATCGAGGAGTGCCTCATGTCTCTCTGCAGGTGGGCGGGGCCTGGGAGGGGACTGGTGGGCGGGTCTTAACCCTTGCTGGGTGGGTGGGGCTTAAATGATCACCAGCGCACTGTACTAATTGGACAAACGTTATGTAACAGCCCAGAAAATGCTGCAAATTACATTTTGGTTTCCTTGATGAATGTCCTACTGTCCTAAAGTTATATAATAATGATGTATAAAAAATAAAAACGCTATATAATGGTAAAGGAAGAGAAGAGTGAGGTTTGTGCAGGGGAAAGGAAAGAGAGGAGAACGTTTCCCATAGTAAAAGCACAGCAAAGTGTAATAAAGCATTGTAAAGCACAGAGAGGTATGGTATAGGGGTTATTTCTAATAAAAATGTAAAAATTACATTCAAAATCAATGTTTTTCTATTTTTCAAATTGGAAGCACATGCACATACTTCAGAGGATCCAACAAAAATGAGTTACTGGGCATTTCATATGAGGGTTTAACTTGTCATATTACATTCTAATACTTTAAATTCCATTTAAAAAAAATGAGAGTCGACCCACAGTCTAAGTGTCCCGTCCCCCCTGTCCCCATCCCCCTTGCCCCTCTTTCCAGGTCCCTCCGCCCCTCCATGCTGCAGCATCTCCTGAGACGGCTGGTGTTCGACGTGCCGATCCTCAACGAATATGCCAAGATGCCCCTCAAGGTACGGCTGCGTCTTTCAGCTGCTCAAGTAAAAGAAAGCAGAACAGCTGGATGTGTAAAGAAGTGATTGAGTTACCTGCATGCACTTGACAAAGCTGTGTTGATTCCCCTCCTCCCGGCAGCTGCTGAACAACCACTATGAACGCTGCTGGAAATATTACTGCCTCCCCAACGGCTGGGCCAACTTCGGAGTGACCTCGGAGGAGGAGCTTCACCTGACCCGGAAGTTGTTCTGGGGCATCATCGAGTCTCTGGCGCACAAGGTACAGTCGGCTGGCTGGCTACGGATCTGGATAAACTGTGTCTCTCACAATCCCTCAGCCAAGAACGAATCTGCTGCTCCCAACACAAACCAAGCATGCGCCTTCTCCATAACAACCAACAAGAGTTCCTTATAACAAACCAGAGCACACCTGCACGCACGCATGCGCACGCGCGCGACACACACTGGCCGCGCGCGACGCGCACGACACTGACACACACACACACCGCGCACTGACAGCACGCGCACACGCACACTGACACACACACACACACACACTGACGCACACGCGCGCACGCACGCACACTGACACACACACACGCACACTGACACTGACACGCGCACACACGCACACTGGCGCACGCACGCACACTGACACACACACGCACGCATGCACACTGACACACGCACGCATGCACGCACGCACACTGACACACACACACGCGCGCACACACACTGACGCATGCACGCACACGACACACACACACGCGCATGCACGCATTGACACTGACACACACACACTGACGCAAGCACACACACACACACACACAGAAGGGCTTCTTTTTCTACAGCTCTGGGCACAAGCTTTCCATCACCTAGCATTTTAGGATTGAGACAGCATTACAAATAAAACCCAAAAAACTATATGAACATCATTTAGATCTTTTATTTAACAAGTCATCAAAGAAACTACAAAACGATCTCGCAAAAGTCTACCGGAAGCCATAATAGTAGCACAGTATTTCATGTTGGATTTTTTAATTTTTGTTAGTTTTTTGTGAAGTATATTGGAAAACTACAAAGCTGTATGTAATTCAATTTGTTAACGTAACATTAATCTCCAGGTTTCATTCGACTTTATGAAGCACAATTAGTTCATTCTATAGAGTGATGCAAAACTTTTGGCCATAGCTGTAATAATTGCACAGTACCTGAAGGGTTAAAAATCTTTACAACCGCATGGAAGCTCAGAGTGTCTGGTTAAAGTTTGTCAGATATTTTTCCAATCGGCTTTTCTTGAGTACGAGTAGCGAGTATCAGCACACCCCTAATTTGAACCCTATTTTTTTTTTTTCCTGGACTTCAGAAATTTGACGCTGAGCTGTTCAAGATAGCCATGCCGACGCTGTGCTCCATCGCTGGCGCGATCCCACCGGACTACGTGGATGCGAGCTACTCCTCCCAGACCGAGAAGAAGGCTTCCGTCGATGCCGAGGGCAACTTCGACCCCAAGCCAGTCGAGACCACCAAGTAAGAGGGAGCCGGGGGGACTTCATCAGTGTTGAAACGAAAAGAAAACCAAACTGAGTCAAGCAGACCAGCGTTTGGGCTCCAGTGCCTTCATCAGTGTTACTGAAACTAAACTGAGTCAAGCAGACCAGCGTTTGGGCTCCAGTGCCTTCATCAGTATTATTGAAACTAAACTGAGTCAAGCAGACCAGCGTTTGGGCTCCAGTGCCTTCATCAGTGTTACTGAAACTAAACTGAGTCAAGAAGACCAGTGTTTGGGCTCTAGTGCCTTCATCAGTGTTATTGAAACTAAACTGAGTCAAGCAGACCAGCGTTTGGGCTCCAGTGCCTTCATCAGCGTTATTGAAACTAAACTGAATCAAGCAGACCAGCGTTTGGGCTCTAGTGCCTTCATCAGTATTACTGAAACTAAACTGAGTCAAGCAGACCAGCGTTTGGGCTCCAGTGCCTTCATCAGTGTTATTGAAACTAAACTGAGTCAAGCAGACCAGCATTTGGGCTCTAGTGCCTTCATCAGTGTTACTTAAACTAAACTGAGTCAAGCAGACCAGCGTTTGGGCTCTAGTGCCTTCATCAGTGTTATTGAAACTAAACTGAGTCAAGCAGACCAGCGTTTGGGCTCTAGTGCCTTCATCAGTGTTACTTAAACTAAACTGAGTCAAGCAGACCAGCGTTTGGGCTCTAGTGCCTTCATCAGTGTTATTGAAACTAAACTGAGTCAAGCAGACCAGCATTTGGGCTCTAGTGCCTTCATCAGTGTTACTTAAACTAAACTGAGTCAAGCAGACCAGCGTTTGGGCTCTAGTGCCTTCATCAGTGTTATTGAAACTAAACTGAGTCAAGCAGACCAGCGTTTGGGCTCTAGTGCCTTCATCAGTGTTACTTAAACTAAACTGAGTCAAGCAGACCAGCGTTTGGGCTCTAGTGCCTTCATCAGTGTTATTGAGGTGAAAAACCCTAATTATCACAGTAGTAACGAGGTGTCTTCTTTGTTTTTTCAGCACTATAATCCCTGAGAAACTGGATATCTTTATTAATAAGTACGCCGAATACACTCATGACAGATGGGCCTTTGAGAAGGTGAGCTGCTGTACCATGCCTTGATACTGGCATGAACCCTGCTGGACCAAGTCTATTAATATTGAAATGATCAGGAGCCAGGAGTTTGAGCAGGGTTACAAACTCACACTAGCCCTGCTGCTGCTGCTGCACCCAGTCCTGGGGTTCAGAGCTCCCCTCAATGAAGTCTATTATTATTAATATTGAAATGATCAGGAGCCAGGAGTTTGAGCAGGGTTAGAAACTCACACTAGCCCTGCTGCTGCTGCTGCTGCACCCAGTCCTGGGGTTCAGAGCTCCCCTCAATGAAGTCTATTATTATTAATATTGAAATGATCAGGAGCCAGGAGTTTGAGCAGGGTTACAAACTCACACTAGCTCTGCTGCTGCTGCTGCTGCTACACCCAGTCCTGGGGTTCAGAGCTCCCTCAATGAAGTCAATTATTATTAATATTGAAATGATCAGGAGCCAGGAGTTTGAGCAGGGTTACAAACTCACACTAGCCTGCTGCTGCTGCTGCTACCCAGTCCTGGGGTTCAGAGCTCCCCTCAATGAAGTCTATTATTATTAATATTGAAATGATCAGGAGCCAGGAGTTTGAGCAGGGTTAGAAACTCACACTAGCCCTGCTGCTGCTGCTGCTGCACCCAGTCCTGGGGTTCAGAGCTCCCCTCAATGAAGTCTATTATTATTAATATTGAAATGATCAGGAGCCAGGAGTTTGAGCAGGGTTACAAACTCACACTAGCTCTGCTGCTGCTGCTGCTGCTACACCCAGTCCTGGGGTTCAGAGCTCCCCTCAATGAAGTCAATTATTATTAATATTGAAATGATCAGGAGCCAGGAGTTTGAGCAGGGTTACAAACTCACACTAGCCCTGCTGCTGCTGCTGCTGCTGCACCCAGTCCTGGGGTTCAGAGCTCCCTATTCAGCTGTAGCATCGAAACGAGCAGGTAGGTGCAGGAGTTTGAACAATCAAGCCCCTGGTAGATCTGCTCCGAATGAACCGATTCTCATCGAAGCAGTTGTTTGGTGCATTAAATGCAATGCAATTGAATTAATGCATTCAACGTACGTGTTTAGGTAATTTAGTAATATTGTCTTAGGATTGTTTTTAATTGATAACTAGAGGACTCCTCAAGTGTACAAGGAGAACAGTAACTCACTGTCCCCGTCCCCCAGATCCAGAACAACTGGAGTTACGGAGAAGCGATCGATGAGAACATGAAAACCCACCCCATGCTGCGCCCCTACAAGACCTTCTCCGAGAAGGTAAAAAAAAACAGCAACTGTTAAATTCAGAATGAATTCTGGCTGCATACCACAAGGAAGATCAGCTGAATATCTTCTGAAGTCATTCATTTAGAAGTTCTGCACACATTGCTGCTGTAGTTGTCTTTCTAATGGTCCCCCAGTCTGCTGTACACCCAAGCGTTCTGCTTTACCCCCCTTATCTCCCCCTCGCTTCAGGACAAGGAGATTTACCGCTGGCCCATCAAGGAGTCCATCAAAGCGATGATCGCGTGGGAGTGGACT
>CM060281.1:515482-520482 GCA_030684275.1 Acipenser oxyrinchus oxyrinchus | reverse complement strand
CCTCCTCCCTCTCTCATCCCACCTCCAATCTTTCTTTCTATTTCCAGCCCTTTCAGGCCTGGACTTGACAAAGTTTTGGGATCAGTCGACAAGGTGACGAAATGATGGTTTGGAAGAAAAATTGAGAATTTTGAGAATCTAGTCACAACTTGATGATGTGAACAGCCCCCCCCCCCCAGTAACCTGTCCTGTTTTGTGTATTCTCTTCTGCCCTGTTGTCAACTCTCTCTCCCTCCCTCCCTCCCTCCCTCCCTCCCTGCTCTCTCTCCCTCCCTCTCCCTGCTCTCTCTCCCTCCCTCCCTGCTCTCTCTCTCCTCCCTGCTCTCTCTACCTCCCTCCCTCTCCCTGCTCTCTCTCCCTCCTCCCTGCTCTCTCTCCTCCCTGCTCTCTCCCTCCCTCTCCCTGCCTCTCTCCCTCCCTCCCTGCTCTCTCCCTCCCTGCTCTCTCTCCCTCCCTCCCTCTCCCTGCTCTCTCTCCCTCACTGTCTCCCTCCCTCCCTCCCTCTCTCTCTCTCCCTGCTCTCTCTCTCCCTCCTTCCCTGCTCTCTCTCCCTCCCTCCCTCTCCCTGCTCTCTCTCCTCCCACCCTGCTCTCTCTCCCTCCCTGCTCTCCCTCCCTCCCTCTCTCCCTCTCCCTCCCTCCTTCTCTCCCTTTCTCCCAGGCCATGGCGGAGCAGCTGGCTGAGAATTATCACAACACCTGGGGGCGCAAGAAGAAGCTGGAGCTGCAGTCCAAAGGTTAGAGTCCATCCTGCTGCGCTGATTCTTTTTCACTGTATGTTTGCAATCTCCCCCTCATATTTCTGCAATGCATTTAACATTGCTTACCCTGGTTTTCCATGTTTATCAATATGCTTTACCATACCTTGTTATTCTATTATTACAATGCGTGTCTGTGCTTTACCATGCTTTCACTGTGCTTTTACTCTGTGGAAACCTTTATAAGAGACTGCCTGCCTGTAACGCTGTGTGTGTCCTCCAGGGGGCGGTACCCACCCTCTGCTGGTTCCCTACGACACCCTGACTGCGAAGGAGAAAGCGCGGGACCGAGAGAAGGCTTACGAGCTGCTCAAGTTCCTGCAGCTCAACGGCTACTCAGTGACCAGGTAGTGGGGAAGACAGCCTTGAACACAAGTCCCAACAGCTATGTCCAAAAGCCGTGCATCTCCCGGTTATAGAATGAACTGATTTTGCTTCATAAAGTCAAATGAAACCTGCTGAATAATGTTACGTAAACAGATCGAATTGCACGCCGCTTTGGAGCTTTCCATATGCTTCACAAAAAACGTTAAAAAAATGAAAAATGTTTTTCGTAATCGAACATGCAATACTGCACTGCTGTTATGGCTTCCGGTTGACTTTTTTGCGATAGCATTTTGTAGTTTCTTTGATTGCATGATGTTAAATAAAAGATCCAAATTATCTTCATATAGTTAAAAAATGTACGTCTCAATCCTAAAATTCTAGCTGATGCAAAACTTTTGGCCATATCTACACGCACACACACACTTGCGAACACGTTTACACATCCAGTGGCTTATCTTAATATCTCCCTCTACCCCTCCTCGCGCTCCCTCCTCTCCATTTCTCTTTCCCCTCTTCCATCCCTCCCTCTCTCTCTCTCAGGGGTCTGAAGGACATGGAGCTTGACACGTCCTCTGTTGAGAAACGCTTTGCCTACGGCTTCCTGCAGAAGCTGCTCAAGTGGATGGACGCGCCAGGAGTTCATCGCCCACCTGGGTACTATTATTATTATTAGTAGTAGTAGTAGTTGTAGTAATTAGTCATTTAGCAGACGCTTTTATCCAAAGTGACGTAGAGACTAGGGGGGTGAGCGATGCATCAACAACTGCTGCTGCAGAGTCACTTCCAACAGGACCTCGATTGTTTTACGTCTCATGCGAAGGACGGAGCACAAGGAAGCTTCATGAGGGCTTAAAGAAGAGTTAGGTCATAGGCATAGGGTGATGCAAAACTTCCGAACTTTTGCCCCGTAGCTGTAGAGTTTGTTTTGCGTCATGCTCTAACCCGTGCTGTCTCTCCTGTCTCTCTCCCCCGATTGCAGAGGCTGTGGTGAGCAGTGGGAGGGTGGAGAAATCTCCGCACGAGCAAGAGATTAAATTCTTCGCCAAGGTGAGTGAGGAATCAGGAGCAAGAGAGCCGTGCAACATGATCTGGATACTTTGCAGTTAAAGTGATGCTAGCTAAGATACATAGATATTACGTCTGCATACAGTTCAGTTAAAAAAAAAAACATAATATTTTCTGTTTTGAAGTTCATGAGCCGAACCCAGGAAAAGCAATAAAGTATTCGTTATGCACCAACTTTTATGGATTATGGATATGCCCTCATTTTGTTCTTATTTTGTTTGAAGCTGTATCCTTGTATTTGACTTCCTTCTCTCCTTCTCTTTTCCCCTCTCTACTCTCCTCCTCTCCCTCCCCCTCTCCCGCTCTCCTCCGTCTCAACCTTTACATCTCTCTTGTCCTTCTCCCTCTCTCTCCTTCTTTCTCCCTTGCTCTCTCCCTTTCAGATCCTCTTGCCTCTGATTAACCAGTACTTCAAGAACCACTGCCTGTACTTCCTCTCCACTCCAGCTCAAGTGCTGGGCAGCGGTGGGCACTCGTCCAACAAGGAGAAAGAGATGATCGCCAGGTAAAGAGACTCAATACACGCTACCTGTATGAAGACCAGGGGACTGGCTGTATACAGAACAGGAGGGACTCACCCAGGGGATTTTTTTTTTTTTAAATTTATGAAATTATTATTATTAATATTATTATTTTTCTTAGCTGACGCCCTTATCCAGGGCGACTTACAATTGTTACAAGATATCACATTATTTTTACATACAATTCCCCATTTATACAGTTGGGTTTTTACTGGAGCAATCTAGGTAAAGTACCTTGCTCAAGGGTACAGCAGCAGTGTCCCCCACCTGGGATTGAACCCACGACCCTCCGGTCAAGATTCCAGAGCCCCTAACCACTACTCCACACTGCTGCCATTTGCTATTCCTGGTACTGTTCTGCAGTATTGGTGGTTTTCATTAACAACAGTAAAGAGCAGTTTCATAAATATGAAACTTGATTTTATTCATGAAAACAGAATTACAAAAAGTTACAAATTTGTGAATAAAGCCCAGGGACTGTTTAAACAATTTTTTATTTTTTTATTTTTATTTTTTTAACTATATATGTTAAACCACTCCCATAATGTGGGTGTTTATACAGTGTATGATAAAAATGATAGATAGATAGATAGATAGATAGATAGATAGATCTATCATAACCTCTTGTCTTTGTCTCAGAGGAGCGAAGGGGTTGTTTTGTAAACGACTGCTCTCTCTCTCTTTCTCTCTCACATCCCCTCTCTGTCTCTCTTGATTGTTGCCATTTTTTACAGTCTTGAATTGTTACAGAACCACCTGCAAAGTTTACAAAAAGCACGTTGCATTACCTTTGCTGTGTCCTGTGTTGTCCGTATCACAGCGTTATATTTTTCTACACACTGCAGACTCTCTAGAAAAACGTTGAATCGCACACAAAAAATCTCTTGCCTCCCGGGCGAAACGCTCCTGAGTAAAAGTTATCATTTTTTTTTTTTTTTTCTATTTACCTGTGATGTGTGAATACAAAAACACCAAAACAATCAGCAATAAAATGCTGCGATATGGACAACACAGGACACAGCCGAGGTGAAGTCGTGCGATTCTTATGAATGGTACAGGGGGGGTCTGGAACACCTTCACTTGCTCCTGTCTCTCTCCCTCCTGCACTCCCTCTTTCACTTCTCTCCCCTTTCTCTCTTCGCTTGTAGTATCTTCTGTAAGTTGGCAGCACTGGTGCGTCACAGAGTCTCTTTGTTTGGTAAGGACACCCCCACTGCACCCCCAAACCCCCCTCCGAACCCCCCGGCATGTCATGCTGCATCCCATCTCTGCACTGGTCTCCACCTCTGTTTGCCTCTCCTCGCCTCGCTCTGCTTCACTCTTGATATTCTTAACTTTCATTTCAGTTGTGCTATTCTTTACGCTTTTGAGTCTACAAAGCCAAAGTGGGGGAAAAAAAATTCATAAATCGATCTTGCATTACCGGTAATTGAAATCCAACGACAGAATGAATGGTCGGTCGGGAGAATCACGCTGTCCCCCATCACGCTGTCCTCACTTTGCTGAAAGCAGAGGCAGAGCTCGATCTAAGGAAAGAGAGTATCTTAATTCCGGTATCGAGCTATAATTTGATCCTCAGGGAGATCACAAAGGGTGATGCAGACCCTAAATATTCTCTCCCTTCTTCTCACTACACTCTCTCTCTTCCTGGGTTGTTCAGGAAGATTAGGAGCCTGCCCTCTCCGTCATAAGAAATACGTTATGACTGCTGGCATAATGCTCTTTCCTCTCGGCTGCTTTCTGACCTTTTCTTAGTGCCCAAATCAGACCGATTTGAAGTCTTACTTGTTTGTGGACCCTTTTAGGGCCAGCACAGCTGTTCTGCCTCTTCATAAATCTCATTTTAATATCACTTCATTTACAAATCAGCCCCACCTACAATTTGCCCATGCATATAATTAAGGCTTGATAAACTTTAAAATGCATGGCTAATGAGCGGTGGAGCGCATTTTGGCAGTGCTAGCACGGCCTTAACTTGCCAAAAGTGTTGAAGTGCTGTTTCTGAATGTGACTCACAGACCGGTGAATGCATAGCTTGATGAGGTTATGAAATCGAATCTCTTCGGTTGCCATACTGGCTCAAGCTGCCCTGTAGAGGATCTCGGACTCTGTGTCACGTGTGCTCAGTTTCTCTGTTAGAATTCGATTAAAACCCTGTGCAGTGCGAAGGCTTGTAGTGTTCAAGCTCCTTCACTTTGAAACTCAATTCCAAATGTGATCCGGAAATGCATAATGATAATGATAGTGCTGTGATAATGCTGTGAATGATGGATGCTGTCCCCTCTCTCCTCTGCACAGGAACGGATGGCCCAGTTGTAGTGGACTGTCTG
>CM060281.1:480482-512982 GCA_030684275.1 Acipenser oxyrinchus oxyrinchus | reverse complement strand
CTCTCTCCACTCTCCTCCCATTGCTCTCTCCCCTCCCTCTCTCTACCCCCTCCTGTCCCTCTCTCTCCCTCTCTCTACCCCCTCTGTCCCTCTCCCTCTCTCTCCCCCCTCCCTCCCTCTCCTCCCCTCTCTCCCCTCTCCTCCCTCTCTCTACTCCCTCTGTCCCTCTCCCTCTCTCTACCTCTCTCTCCTCCCCTCTCTACCCCTCTGTCCCCTCTCTACCCCCTCTGTCCCTCCCTCTCTCTCTCCCCTCTCTCCCTCCCTCTCTCTCCTCTCCCTCTCTCTACCCCCTCTGTCCCCCCTCTCTCCCCCTCTGCCCTCCTGTCTCTCTCCCCTCTCTCCCTCCCTCCTCTCTCCCTCTCTCCTCTCCCTCTCCCTCCTCTCTCTCCCCTCTCTCCCTCTCTCCTCCCTCTCTCCCTCCTCTCCCTCTCCCTCTCCTCTCTCTCTCTCTCTGCAGTGGATGACATGCAGGTCTCTTGCTATCGCATCATGTGCAGCATCTACTCTCTGGGCACCACCAAGAACCCCTACGTGGAAAGGTGGGCGTGTTTTCCTTTCAATCTGAACTTTACCGGTCCTGAGAAGCATGCTCCGTTCATTCAGAGCGGGATTTCTACCCTGTGCACATCTAAATGAGGCACAATCAGCAAAAAAACAATACACGTGTTGTGTGTCTGGCAGTGATAAAGTGAATCATTGTAAAACTACATTTTTTCGAACCCATGAAACCTTCTCTTTGAGCTGTTGCCCTAACCCTTACCCTAATTTGAGAGCTCATTTAAATCTTAAGCTCAGTATTCAAACCGCTGAAAAGCCTGGCCAGTCGTACATCTCTGCCAGCATGTGGACGCTGCTTGATCGCCTTTACAATCAACAGTTCCCTGGAGACTACGCCACAATATGTAAAAGGACAAAAACATACGAAATATGAGACTAATATTTGGTATCTGGGACCCCGAAGTATTGAACGTTCAGTATTCTGAACGTCTGTACCCATAGGGCTCTCTGGCTGACGGTAGCGCAGGCAATTTCAAATGAGAAATGTTGAGTAATATACCAAGCAACAGGACAGAGGCAGTTAAATTGATACCTGCACTGCTAAATCCTCTCAAGCTCATAATAAAGCCAGAAGTGGGTGTAACTGGAAGCAACGGGAGTCTCATTCCCTGTGCTGTGAGTGTTTGTGACCCCGTGTCTCTGTGTCCCGCAGGCAGCGCCCCGCTCTGGGGGAGTGTCTGGCCCGCCTGGCCGCTGCCTTCCCCGTCGCCTACCTGGAGCCCCACCTGAATGAGTACAACATGTTCTCTGTGTACAACACCAAGACCCCCCGCGAGAGAGCCAGTGAGTACGCCCTGAGTGCAGCCCAGCACTCACACTCACCCTGAGTGCAGCTCAGCACTCTCACCCTGAGCGCAGCCCAACACTCACACTCACCCTGAGTGCAGCCCAGCACTCACTCACTCAGACTGAGTGCAGCCCAACACACACTCAATCAGACTGAGTGCAGCCCAGCACTCACACTCACCCTGAGAGCAGCCCAGCACTCACACTCACCCTGAGTGCAGCCCCTCTCTCAGATTGTTCTATAAGATCATATAGAGAGCCTTGTCTTGTGACTTCATTATTGTTTAGTTAGTCCAATAAAAGACATCACCTCTCCTTCTCTTTGTCTGTCATTAATTATTCAAACATTTTTAAAAAAAAGCTATAAACATGAAAACATTTAGGATATACAGACACAGCCAACAAATGAATGGCACTGCAAAAAAGCACAAGAGAATATGAGATAAAATGAAACATTTACAATGGAAGTTGTGTAATCTCCCCGTCCCCCCCCCTTTCACCCCCCTTTCAGTCCTGGGGCTGCCTAACCAGGTGGAGGAGATGTGCCCGGACATCCCGCCGCTGGACATCCTGATGAAGGAGATCGGGGACCTGGCGGAGTCGGGGGCGCGCTACACCGAGATGCCGCACGTCATCGAGATCACGCTGCCCATGCTGTGCAACTACCTGCCCCGCTGGTGGGAGCGCGGGCCAGAGAACTGCCCCGAGAACGAGGGTCTGAGCTGCACGGAGGTGACCTCGGAACACCTCAACATGCTGCTGGGAAACATCATGAAGATCGTGGTCAACAACCTGGGCATCGAGGAGGCGTCCTGGATGAAGAGGCTGGCCGGTGAGAGGAGGAGAGGAGAGGAGGGGGGGAGGGGGCGAGTGGAGCAAACATTCCATTAGGAAATTGGCTGCCGATTACACCTCTGATCTCCTATAGAAGCACACTGTGATTTTACGCTGTGGGCAAATTGCCCATGGAATAAATTTAGGTACTAAATTTATCATAGTGGAGGGGGGTGGGTTGGTTTACAGGCCTGTATGACTCCCTGACATGATTCCCCGAATCTTTTGTCTCTGTTCCCTTGAGTACCCGATTCCCTTGTCACACTGTTTCCTTGTATGGGTGGATGTACAACGTCTGTTTCTATAAAAACGTTGTTGTTTAGCGTAGGGCATGTATTAAGCTATATCTTGAGGTTTTCATGGTAGTCTAACGCTGCCCCCCTGCCTCCCCCCCCCTCCCGCAGTGTTCGCCCAGCCCATCGTGAGCCGGGCCAAGTCTGAGATGCTGAAGTCCCACTTCATCCCCACGATGGAGAAGCTGAAGAAGCGCTGTGGGAAGGTGGTGGCCGAGGAGGACGCTCTGAGGCTGGAGGCCAAATCGGAGTCCAGCGAGGCCGAGGCGATCATCAAGGACGAGTTCTCTGTGCTGTGCAGGGATCTCTACGCCCTCTACCCGCTGCTCATCCGCTACGTCGACAACAACAGGTGAAGTCCTCCACTGGCTCCCTATCTCTGCTCGCGTTAATTGAAGACCCTTGTTCTTGTCTATCGCTCTCTTCACCACACTGTCCCCTCCTATCTCCAGTCCCTCGTGTCCCAGCTTTTCTTGTGTTGAAATCAGCACATTAAAGAATTTATTAATACCTGCCGATAAATACTTAAAGGCAATTATTATTATTATTATTATTATTATTATTATTATTATTATTATGTATTTATTTAGTTGGCAGACGCCTTTATCCAAGGCGACTTACAGATGTTACAGGGCAACGCAGGGTTACAATTCAAAAGCAGTATTTAAATACAGTGTAGTTTATGAGTAGGCGTGTCTGTACACCCGAGTGTTCGTTATAATTATTATTTATTACTTAGCAGACGCCCTTATCCAGGGCGACTTACAATTGTTACAAGATATCACATTATTTTTTACATACAATTCCCCATTTATACAGTTGGGTTTTTACTGGAGCAATCTAGGTAAAGTACCTTGCTCAAGGGTACAGCAGCAGTGCCCCCCCACCTGGGATTGAACCCACGACCCTCCGGTCAAGAGTCCAGAGCCCCTGACCACTACTCCACACTGCTGCCCCCGTTGCGGTTTAGACCAGGGCTGTCTCGTTCAGCTCCACGATGTCGCTCTTTGAAGACTTTTTTGCTTTTAAAAGTATTTGCAGTTTGATGTGTTGCTTGTTTTCCGTCATCTCTCAGGGGAAGTGGCTGACCTACCCGACCCGACGCGGAGGAGCTCTTCAGGATGGTGGGAGAGGTCTTCATATTCTGGTCCAAGTCTCACGTGAGTGTTCAGACTTCATCTATCCATTCCTTCAGTTTTTAAGTATGGGTGGATGTACGATGTCTTGTTTTCTGTATCTACCTTTGTAAACGGGAGTGGAGAGAAATGAAACACAAACACTTCCAGCAGAAGTCCTTTCCATTGCTGGTCTAAATTGCAGGCAAATTTTACTTTACTAAGGAGGGGCAAATTACCGGTGATTTAGGACCGTATGATCCACTGGTTTACCGATTCTATGATCCCCTGATTCCCTCGTCCCTTTCCTCCCCTGCAGAACTTCAAGCGTGAGGAGCAGAACTTCGTGGTGATGAATGAGATCAACAACATGTCCTTTCTGACAGCCGACAGCAAGAGCAAGATGAGCAAGGTGAGAGGACTGGGGTTCGGGGAGGGAAGCGGCACTGCTGGGATTCGAGGGGGGCGGACTGGGGTTCCGGGAGGGAAGCGGGACTGCTGGGATTCGAGGAGGGAGGAGGGGTGGACTGGGGTTCGGGAGGAAGCGGACTGCTGGGATTCGAGGAGGGAGGAGGGGGTGGACTGGGGTTCGGGGAGGGAAGCGGCACTGCTGGGATTCGAGGAGGGAGGAGGGGGTGGACTGGGGTTCCGGGAGGAAGCGGCACTGCTGGGGTTCGAGGAGGGAGGAGGGGGTGGACTGGGGTTCCGGGAGGAAGCGGCACTGCTGGGGTTCGAGGAGGGGAGGAGGGGTGGACTGGGGTTCCGGGAGGGAAGCGGCACTGCTGGGATTCGAGGAGGGAGGAGGGGGTGGACTGGGGTTCCGGGAGGGAAGCGGCACTGCTGGGATTCGAGGAGGGGAGGGGTGGACTGGGGTTCGGGAGGAAGCGGCACTGCTGGGATTCGAGGAGGGAGGAGGGGGTGGACTGGGGTTCGGGAGGAAGCGGCACTGCTGGGATTCGAGGAGGGAGGAGGGGGTGGACTGGGGTTCGGGAGGAAGCCGGACTGCTGGGATTCGAGGAGGGAGGAGGGGGTGGACTGGGGTTCGGGAGGAAGCGGCACTGCTGGGATTCGAGGAGGGAGGAGGGGGTGGACTGGGGTTCGGGAGGAAGGGGACTGCTGGGATTCGAGGAGGGAGGAGGGGGTGGACTGGGGTTCGGGAGGGAAGCGGGACTGCTGGGATTCGAGGAGGGGGGCGAGGGGGTTTGGGTTGTACCCCATTTACCCCTGATTTCTAACCAACACCCCACTTCCCCCGGAATGGAAGTTTTTGACTAATTTTAAAACGTTTTCACACTGTAATGGTGTTAGGAAAACAGTAAGGATATTAACCTTGTAGATCCCTTTTTAGAAGTATAATTATTGCTATTCACTCTAAAGTATTTTCGTGTTATTTGTTGTTGTCTGTTGTGTATTCAAGTGGAAGTGTGCTATTCCGATTCTCCAGGGTGCACTTTTATCAGTCTTTAAAGGGCTGGGCAGACTTGTTTTCGATTACCACCCTCTCAAAACAGGGGAGGGCTTCTGAAATTACTTCATAGCTACGTTAAACTGGAACCCCTCAACTTCCATTTTGGGCAACAGGGAAAAAGGTCAATAACAACAGAATTCAAACTGCTGATGGCGTTTGTTTTTTTGTTTTTTGTTAATAAATAGAATGATAAAATAATAACAAACCCAGTTATTCAGAATTATTCCCTGATTGATGTGTGATTCAAAGAGAAAGTTCCATTGTAAAAGCAAAGTGTAAAGCACAGTGAAAGCAGTTAAGCATTGTAAAGAATAACGAGGTATGGGAAGGACTCAAGCAGGAGGGTGATGTTCAAAGTGGTGTTGTGTTTGCCTCTGATCACATGTCTTTTCTTTGTCTCCTGATTGGTGGGGTCTCGGTGTAATTCTAGGCTGGGAACGGACAGGTTAGAGACGCCAGCTGTGATTGGATGCTGCACCCAGCTATGCGGCTAGCATGGCGGCACCTCTTATTGGAGCTTCTTCATCAACCTCTCAGCACCAGCGCCTCCTGCTGGGCTCTGCTGTTCTTTCTTTATCGATTTATTTATTTTTTCTTAAAGGGGCTTTTCAGCATTTCATATTTGATTTATGACTTTATTTAGTTATGTGTTTAAGTATTTACTTTTACAGGGGGATAAAAAAGCTATTGTGTAAAAATCCACAAAACGCAGCAACATTAGCTTAATTATTACATGTTAGAAATTTTTACAATATAGATAAAACATTCTTTTTTTTAAGCCTCTTTAAAGCAGAGTGGCAATATAATGTTCTTTTGTTTGTTAATCAATCAGTGAATGAGTCCCAGTGTACGGAGCGTGGGGGCTGGGGGCTGGGGGGCTGGGGGGTGCTGAGGGTCGATGAATTTGCTCTTCACACTTTACTGACCCATGGCATTGAACACCCTTGAAGTTTCAAATCAGCACGGGTGTTCTCTCCTATCGGTCACTCTGTTTGATGCGGAGAAGGAGTTTGTGAGATTTTGTTGTCGTTTGTTTGTTTTTTTTTGACGTTTTATATTTGTGGGGTGTCGTTTCTTTGTTCTTTTTTTTTGGGGAGGAGGGGAGAAGGTCCTCCCAAGTCCCAATTTAGGGGGGCGCTCTTAATACCCATCGCTTCCTGTACACCCTAACTGATGTCTCCAGTCCCTCACCAAAACAGGAACTGAACTCAACCCCAAATCATGTCGAGTCTCACTTATTTTAGGAACTCTTTTGGCGTTAGTGTGGGCAGCCTCACTCCTGCTTTTTTTTTTCACTCTTTTGGGTGTCTGATCTTGACATCATTGCAAACACCCCCCCAGCTTACGCTGTGCTCAACACAGGAGGGATTTATAAAGCGCTCAAAGCTTTACCAGAAGCACACAGGAAAAGAAGAAACACTCTAAGCAACTCCTGCTGGGAGAGCTGGTTTGAAGACTTTTGAACAATAATTAAAAACCCCACTGCAACTGTAATGTGTTTTTCAAAGTGTCGGTGGCTGCCTCAAGATCAGGGTCTAGCGCTGTATATTATAAAGACATTTCAGAGGGCTGGATCGCATCAATATCAGGGTCTAGTGCTGTATATTATAAAGACATTTCAGAGGGCTGGATCGCATCAATATCAGGGTCTAGTGCTGTATATTATAAAGACATTTCAGAGGGCTGGATCGCATCAATATCAGGGTCTAGTGCTGTATATTATAAAGACATTTCAGAGGGCTGGATCGCATCAATATCAGGGTCTAGTGCTGTATATTATAAAGACATTTCAGAGGGCTGGATCGCATCAATATCAGGGTCTAGTGCTGTATATTATAAAGACATTTCAGAGGGCTGGATCGCATCAATATCAGGGTCTAGTGCTGTATATTATAAAGACATTTCAGAGGGCTGGATCGCATCAATATCAGGGTCTAGTGCTGTATATTATAAAGACATTTCAGAGGGCTGGATCGCATCAATATCAGGGTCTAGTGCTGTATATTATAAAGACATTTCAGAGGGCTGGATCGCATCAATATCAGGGTCTAGTGCTGTATATTATAAAGACATTTCAGAGGGCTGGATCGCATCAATATCAGGGTCTAGTGCTGTATATTATAAAGACATTTCAGAGGGCTGGATCGCATCAATATCAGGGTCTAGTGCTGTATATTATAAAGACATTTCAGAGGGCTGGATCGCATCAATATCAGGGTCTAGTGCTGTATATTATAAAGACATTTCAGAGGGCTGGATCGCATCAATATCAGGGTCTAGTGCTGTATATTATAAAGACATTTCAGAGGGCTGGATCGCATCAATATCAGGGTCTAGTGCTGTATATTATAAAGACATTTCAGAGGGCTGGATCGCATCAATATCAGGGTCTAGTGCTGTATATTATAAAGACATTTCAGAGGGCTGGATCGCATCAATATCAGGGTCTAGTGCTGTATATTATAAAGACATTTCAGAGGGCTGGATCGCATCAATATCAGGGTCTAGTGCTGTATATTATAAAGACATTTCAGAGGGCTGGATCGCATCAATATCAGGGTCTAGTGCTGTATATTATAAAGACATTTCAGAGGGCTGGATCGCATCAATATCAGGGTCTAGTGCTGTATATTATAAAGACATTTCAGAGGGCTGGATCGCATCAATATCAGGGTCTAGTGCTGTATATTATAAAGACATTTCAGAGGGCTGGATCGCATCAATATCAGGGTCTAGTGCTGTATATTATAAAGACATTTCAGAGGGCTGGATCGCATCAATATCAGGGTCTAGTGCTGTATATTATAAAGACATTTCAGAGGGCTGGATCGCATCAATATCAGGGTCTAGTGCTGTATATTATAAAGACATTTCAGAGGGCTGGATCGCATCAATATCAGGGTCTAGTGCTGTATATTATAAAGACATTTCAGAGGGCTGGATCGCATCAATATCAGGGTCTAGTGCTGTATATTATAAAGACATTTCAGAGGGCTGGATCGCATCAATATCAGGGTCTAGTGCTGTATATTATAAAGACATTTCAGAGGGCTGGATCGCATCAATATCAGGGTCTAGTGCTGTATATTATAAAGACATTTCAGAGGGCTGGATCGCATCAATATCAGGGTCTAGTGCTGTATATTATAAAGACATTTCAGAGGGCTGGATCGCATCAATATCAGGGTCTAGTGCTGTATATTATAAAGACATTTCAGAGGGCTGGATCGCATCAATATCAGGGTCTAGTGCTGTATATTATAAAGACATTTCAGAGGGCTGGATCGCATCAATATCAGGGTCTAGCGCTGTATATTATAAAGACATTTCAGAGGGCTGGATCGCATCAATATCAGGGTCTAGTGCTGTATATTATAAAGACATTTCAGAGGGCTGGATCGCATCAATATCAGGGTCTAGTGCTGTATATTATAAAGACATTTCAGAGGGCTGGATCGCATCAATATCAGGGTCTAGTGCTGTATATTATAAAGACATTTCAGAGGGCTGGATCGCATCAATATCAGGGTCTAGTGCTGTATATTATAAAGACATTTCAGAGGGCTGGATCGCATCAATATCAGGGTCTAGTGCTGTATATTATAAAGACATTTCAGAGGGCTGGATCGCATCAATATCAGGGTCTAGTGCTGTATATTATAAAGACATTTCAGAGGGCTGGATCGCATCAATATCAGGGTCTAGTGCTGTATATTATAAAGACATTTCAGAGGGCTGGATCGCATCAATATCAGGGTCTAGTGCTGTATATTATAAAGACATTTCAGAGGGCTGGATCGCATCAATATCAGGGTCTAGTGCTGTATATTATAAAGACATTTCAGAGGGCTGGATCGCATCAATATCAGGGTCTAGTGCTGTATATTATAAAGACATTTCAGAGGGCTGGATCGCATCAATATCAGGGTCTAGTGCTGTATATTATAAAGACATTTCAGAGGGCTGGATCGCATCAATATCAGGGTCTAGTGCTGTATATTATAAAGACATTTCAGAGGGCTGGATCGCATCAATATCAGGGTCTAGTGCTGTATATTATAAAGACATTTCAGAGGGCTGGATCGCATCAATATCAGGGTCTAGTGCTGTATATTATAAAGACATTTCAGAGGGCTGGATCGCATCAATATCAGGGTCTAGTGCTGTATATTATAAAGACATTTCAGAGGGCTGGATCGCATCAATATCAGGGTCTAGTGCTGTATATTATAAAGACATTTCAGAGGGCTGGATCGCATCAATATCAGGGTCTAGTGCTGTATATTATAAAGACATTTCAGAGGGCTGGATCGCATCAATATCAGGGTCTAGCGCTGTATATTATAAAGACATTTCAGAGGGCTGGATCGCATCAATATCAGGGTCTAGCGCTGTATATTATAAAGACATTTCAGAGGGCTGGATCGCATCAATATCAGGGTCTAGTGCTGTATATTATAAAGACATTTCAGAGGGCTGGATCGCATCAATATCAGGGTCTAGTGCTGTATATTATAAAGACATTTCAGAGGGCTGGATCGCATCAATATCAGGGTCTAGTGCTGTATATTATAAAGACATTTCAGAGGGCTGGATCGCATCAATATCAGGGTCTAGTGCTGTATATTATAAAGACATTTCAGAGGGCTGGATCGCATCAATATCAGGGTCTAGCTGTATATTATAAAGACATTTCAGAGGGCTGGATCGCATCAATATCAGGGTCTAGTGCTGTATATTATAAAGACATTTCAGAGGGCTGGATCGCATCAATATCAGGGTCTAGTGCTGTATATTATAAAGACATTTCAGAGGGCTGGATCGCATCAATATCAGGGTCTAGTGCTGTATATTATAAAGACATTTCAGAGGGCTGGATCGCATCAATATCAGGGTCTAGTGCTGTATATTATAAAGACATTTCAGAGGGCTGGATCGCATCAATATCAGGGTCTAGTGCTGTATATTATAAAGACATTTCAGAGGGCTGGATCGCATCAATATCAGGGTCTAGTGCTGTATATTATAAAGACATTTCAGAGGGCTGGATCGCATCAATATCAGGGTCTAGTGCTGTATATTATAAAGACATTTCAGAGGGCTGGATCGCATCAATATCAGGGTCTAGTGCTGTATATTATAAAGACATTTCAGAGGGCTGGATCGCATCAATATCAGGGTCTAGTGCTGTATATTATAAAGACATTTCAGAGGGCTGGATCGCATCAATATCAGGGTCTAGTGCTGTATATTATAAAGACATTTCAGAGGGCTGGATCGCATCAATATCAGGGTCTAGTGCTGTATATTATAAAGACATTTCAGAGGGCTGGATCGCATCAATATCAGGGTCTAGTGCTGTATATTATAAAGACATTTCAGAGGGCTGGATCGCATCAATATCAGGGTCTAGTGCTGTATATTATAAAGACATTTCAGAGGGCTGGATCGCATCAATATCAGGGTCTAGTGCTGTATATTATAAAGACATTTCAGAGGGCTGGATCGCATCAATATCAGGGTCTAGTGCTGTATATTATAAAGACATTTCAGAGGGCTGGATCGCATCAATATCAGGGTCTAGTGCTGTATATTATAAAGACATTTCAGAGGGCTGGATCGCATCAATATCAGGGTCTAGTGCTGTATATTATAAAGACATTTCAGAGGGCTGGATCGCATCAATATCAGGGTCTAGTGCTGTATATTATAAAGACATTTCAGAGGGCTGGATCGCATCAATATCAGGGTCTAGTGCTGTATATTATAAAGACATTTCAGAGGGCTGGATCGCATCAATATCAGGGTCTAGTGCTGTATATTATAAAGACATTTCAGAGGGCTGGATCGCATCAATATCAGGGTCTAGTGCTATATATTATAAAGACATTTCAGAGGGCTGGATTGCATCAGAATTAGGGTCCGCTATATATCATATACAAATGCTTCTCTGGAATGTCTCGTTAGACTACTAACTTCATATTGGTTGCGTGTGTGTTTTTTGTTTTTTTTAGACTAAAGTATCCTGCTGAACTTTACCTACAGGATTCTTTTTCAGCTCCATGGTATTCTAATAGCTTGCTAATACAGGAGCTGAACTGTGCTTGTCAATTTTTTTTTAAAGGATTATCTTGTTATTGGAGTGGAAATGCTTGCCCACTGCCTTAATGTTTATTGTTAATGTTTTATGTTGTGTTTCCCACGCCCTTATCACATGGAGGTGAACCTCTGAATAAAGGTTAATGATTCTGACCATGATAGTAAGTGCTGTATGCCAGTCGCATCTATCTTGTAGGTAACCGTCTGCTAAATAATGTGATATCCAAAGTGATTTCAAACAAGAAGAAAAAGTAATGATAGTTAACAGATCCATTTTTCAGAAAGCTGGTAACCCCTACATAATTTAAAAGTGAAACTGCCCCCCCTCCCCACTCCTCTTGGTATCTCCTCACCACCTTGTCCCACCCCCTCTCCCCATGCCTCTTGGTATCTCCTCACCCCTTGTCTCCACCCCCTCTCCTCACTCCTCTTGGTATCTCCTAACCCCTTGTCCCACACCTCTTGGTATCTCCTCATCCCCTTGTCTCCACCCCCTCTCCTCACTCCTCTTGATATCTCCTCACCCCCTTGTCCCACTCCTCTTGGTATCTTCTCACCCCCTTGTCCCACACCTCTTGGTATCTCCTCATCCCCTTGTCTCCACCCCCTCTCCTCACTCCTCTTGGTATCTCCTCACCCCTTGTCCCACTCCTCTTGGTATCTTCTCACCCCTTGTCCCACACCTCTTGGTATCTCCTCATCCCCTTGTCTCCACCCCCCTCTCCTCACTCCTCTTGGTATCTCCTCACCCCCTTGTCCCACTCCTCTTGGTATCTCCTCACCCCCTTGTCCCACACCTCTTGGTATCTCCTCATCCCCTTGTCTCCACCCCCCTCTCCTCACTCCTCTTGGTATCTCCTCACCCCCTTGTCCCACTCCTCTTGGTATCTCCTCACCCCCTTGTCCCACTCCTCTTGGTATCTCCTCACCCCCTTGTCTCCACCCCTTCCCCTCTTCCGTTGCAGTCTGGAGGCTCTGACCAGGAGCGTACCAAGAAGCAGCGGCGGGGGGACCGCTATTCTGTGCAGACGTCCCTCATCGTGGCCGCGCTTAAGAAGATGTTGCCCATCGGACTGAACATGTGCTCCCCAGCCGACCAGGAGCTCATCAACCTGGCCAAGCTGCGCTACTCGCTGGTCAGTGTGTCTGCCTGTCCAGAGCTGGGACCAGGGAGGGGAATAGGACTGCCATTGCACAGCAGCTTCACCCATTCCACGTTTTACTTCGAACCGTGTGTCTTATTAGACATAAAACCAGGCTATGCAATAGGAGTCTTATTTCCTATTATTATTATTATTATTATTATGATATGTAAAGGGACCTCCCACGCGCCAGTGTCTTTTTACTAGGATGGGAATAAGACTTCTATTGCATAGCAATGTCTCCTATTCCAGGTTTTATTAGCCACAGTATAAAGGTAACAAGCTCAGGTGTGTCATATTAAACTCATGGGAAAATCAGACTGTGCAATCGGAACCTAATTTCCTTCCCGGTTGTTATTATTGTTATTATTATTGTTATTATTAGTAGTATTATTGCCTTTTAATCCAAATCCTATACCCACAGACACCTGATTATTCTGATGTCCTCTTTCCCTTTATTTCTGTCCAACAGAAAGACACTGACGAGGAGGTGAGGGAGTTCCTGACCAATAACATGCACCTGCAGGGCAAGGTGAGCAGCCAGCGACTAAACCTCAAACTTCAAACTCTGTGAAAACTTTAAAGAGACACTAGCCCCCTCCCTCTCGCTCTCTCTCTCTCTCTCTCTCTCTCTCTCTCTCTCTCTCTCTCTCTCTCTCTCTCTCTCTCTCTCTCTCTCTCTCTCTCCATCCGCTCCCCAGGTTGAGAACTCCTCCATTCGCTGGCAGATGGCTCTTTATAAGGAGCTGTCTGGGAAGGCAGAGGACTCCGAGGATCCTCAGAAAGTGGTAAAGAGAGTCCAGGAGGTGTCCGCAGTGCTCTATCACATTGATGTGGTGAGTCGCCTACAGCACCAGCTGCTGCTGCTGCTACTGCTGCTGTTATTACTACTGTCCCTGTAAAGATTGTGTAAGCAGTTCTGTTCAAATGATCGATTTACCTTACTCAATCCATGTTCTTAATAATACCTGACAACAGTGAGTAAATTCAATCAGATTTATTAAGTCTACATTATTTAAAGATTAGCATTGAAAGAGGAGGCTGTGTGGTCCAGTGGTTAAAGAAAAGGGCTTGTAACCAGGAGGTCCCCCGGTTCAAATCCCACCTCAGCCACTGACTCATTGTGTGACCCTGAGCAAGTCACTTCACCTCCTTGTGCTCCGTCTTTCGGGTGAGACGTAATTGTTAGTGACTCTGCAGCTGATGCATAGTTCACCCACCCTAGACTCTGTAAGTCACCTTGGATAAAGGCGTCTGCTAAATAAACAAATTATAATAATAAAGATTATCAGTAATACAGAACTCCACAGGTATTGCAATGATACCTCTAGACATGGCAGAGTGGTTAGCTAGCATCTATACTACTGCTGTCCCTGCTGTTGTAATTACCGTGATCGTTCAAACAGAAAACTATATACTGTACCCAGCCATACACACATAAACTGTACCCAGCCATACACACATATACTGTACCCAGCCATACACACATATACTGTACCCAGCCATACACACATATACTGTACCTGACCAATCAACGTCCATTACACTATGAAAAAGTGGTTGGATCGTAAGTCTTACAAGTAATATATTTTTTGAAAACGCCTGTCTTTTAGTTAACATTGTATCTTGTGCTCCACTCCTCGCCCCCCCTTTTCCTAGACAGTGTGATCCATTCCTGCTTTCACTACAAGTTTAATAAGACACACCTCCAGAGCTTGTTACCTCTACACACTGTGGCTACTCAGCCTTGTAGTAAAACCTGGAATGGGCTGTCAGTTAGTTAACGCTGTGTCCCCTCCTCCTCCCCACACCCCTGTTCCCTAGACGGAGCACCCCTTCAAGTCGAAGAAGGCAGACTGGCACAAGCTGCTGTCCAAGCAGCGGCGCCGCGCGGTGGTGGCGTGCTTCAGAATGACCCCGCTCTACAACCTGCCCAGGTACCCCGCCTCACTCACTGCCTCTGCATCCCCATGAGAAAGCACAGCACAGAGGAGAGGAGATCATCAACCAGCCCCTTCTCAAAGTGTAGTGAAGCACAGAGAAGATAATGAACCAGCCCCTTCTCAAAGTGTAGTGAAGCACAGAGAAGATAATGAACCAGCCCCTTCTCAAAGTGTAGTGAAGCACAGAGAAGATAATGAACCAGCCCCTTCTCAAAGTGTAGTGAAGCACAGAGAGGAGAGTGAACCAGCCCCTTCTCAAAGTGTAGTGAAGCACAGAGGAGAGTGAACCAGCCCCTTCTCAAAGTGTAGTGAAGCACAATGAAGATAATGAACCAGCCCCTTCTCAAAGTGTAGCGAAGCACAGAGAAGATAATGAACCAGCCCCTTCTCAAAGTGTAGTGAAGCACAGAGAAGATAATGAACCAGCCCCTTCTCAAAGTGTAGTGAAGCACAGAGAGGAGAGTGAACCAGCCCCTTCTCAAAGTGTAGTGAAGCACAGAGAGGAGAGTGAACCAGCCCCTTCTCAAAGTGTAGTGAAGCACAGAGAGGGGAGTGAACCAGCCCCTTCTCAAAGTGCAGTGAAGCACAATGAAGATAATGAACCAGCCCCTTCTCAAAGTGTAGTGAAGCACAGAGGAGATAATGAACCAGCCCCTTCTCAAGGTGTAAAGCACAGAGAGGAGAGTGAACCAGCCCCTTCTCAAAGTATAGTGAAGCACAGAGAAGATAATGAACCAGCCCCTTCTCAAAGTGTAGTGAAGCACAGAGAAGATAATGAACCAGCCCCTTCTCAAAGTGTAGTGAAGCACAGAGAAGATAATGAACCAGCCCCTTCTCAAAGTGTAGTGAAGCACAGAGAGGAGAGTGAACCAGCCCCTTCTCAAAGTGTAGTGAAGCACAGAGAGGAGAGTGAACCAGCCCCTTCTCAAAGTGTAGTGAAGCACAGAGAAGATAATGAACCAGCCCCTTCTCAAAGTGTAGTGAAGCACAGAGAAGATAAAGAACCAGCCCCTTCTCAAAGTGTAGTGAAGCACAGAGAGGAGAGTGAACCAGCCCCTTCTCAAAGTGTAGTGAAGCACAGAGAAGATAATGAACCAGCCCCTTCTCAAAGTGTAGTGAAGCACAGAGAAGATAATGAACCAGCCCCTTCTCAAAGTGTAGTGAAGCACAGAGAGGAGAGTGAACCAGCCCCTTCTCAAAGTGTAGTGAAGCACAGAGAGGAGAGTGAACCAGCCCCTTCTCAAAGTGTAGTGAAGCACAGAGAGGAGAGTGAACCAGCCCCTTCTCAAAGTGTAGTGAAGCACAGAGAAGATAATGAACCAGCCCCTTCTCAAAGTGTAGTGAATCACAGAGAAGATAATGAACCAGCCCCTTCTCAAGGTGTAAAGCACTGTAAAGTGCAGTCAGTGCATTGTAAATCTCCTTCATTCATACAATGTATAATTTTATCATTACATTTCTTTTTTTAAACTTTTGTCAGGACACAACAGGAGGTAAGGATGAGAAACACAGAGACTCATGTCCTTCTCAAACATCCCAGCTCACTGCAGCACCCACCGGAGTGTGCATCAAGATTAGCATTCAGAACTGTCTTTGCATTATGAGATTCCTTGCAGGGTTGGGGTCAATTCCATTTCCAGTTTTAAAATCAATTTCCAATTCCCAATTCCTTTTCCAGTACGACCCAGACTTTATTGAGCAATACATATCAACTTGTCAACACACATGTACAACTTGTCAGCAACATCTAACAGTACAAATGTATTGTTGTTGGCATGGATGGGAATCAGACTCCCGCTGCACAGCAGTGTGATCCAGTCCTGGTTTCACTAGGAGTTTAATAAGACCCACCTGAGCTGGTTGCCTTTACACACTGTGGCTAATCAAGCTCGTATTAAAACCTGGAATGGGTGACACTGCTATGCAATAGGAGTCTTTATTTCAAGCCCTGGTTATCTCTTTAAACGTTGAGCTGCCTACCCACTATTCTGCTCCCTCTTGTAGAGCCAAGTGTAGCTATTTAAAATACTGGACTGTTACCGACTGAACTGGCTGACAAAGTCCTTTGAGGAGACAGATTTCAAGCCCTTAGTTCATGTCCTGACGGGGCCAATCGCTGCTTAACCACGCTGGCGACATCATTCTGTGTACAATTAGTGCATCCTGATTGGTCAGCCCCATCCATTGCCCCGCCTCCTAACCCCACCTCCTCATTCTACATTTCTAAGAATCCAGGTGTGACTGCAGCCTTCAGTCTCCTGACCAATCAGAGAGAGAGTAAATTGTACAAAGCCATTCTTTATTTATTTGATCTTTTTGCGGTACTTCCTCTCACTAACAGGAAATAATAACTGCTAGCTCTGGACTGTAACCCAGCCTCTCTACATTTTAACTGGTCTTAACTGGTTTTGAGCCTCTCCCTCCTCCCACCTCCCTGCTCCCCCCTCCCCCCCCTCGTCTCACCTTCCCCCCTGTTCCCCCTCACCCTCCCCAGGCACAGAGCTTCTAACATGTTCTTCGACGGCTTCAAGCGCTCTTGGATTGGGACGGAGGGCTACTCGTTTGAGGACAGAATGATCGACGACCTGGCAGTAAGTTTCCCGACCTGGACGACAGACTTAGTCACTTTGGGGTCAGCGCTAGTCCCTGCAGCACCCAGTCCTGGGGCTGAGCTGACACTGGAAAATGAGCTTTCAAACTCAGTGCAGAACTTAATCGCGATTCATTAATACTCAATGGCGATTAAAGAGTACAAGCATCATCACACCCCTATTTAACATGAAAGGCTCCTGATCGTTTTCAATCGTTTGTTTTGTTTTTTTGAGGGGAGTTGTGAAAGGCAGGAATGGTCACGACACGATCTCAGAACTTTGTCAAGTTGGGTCTTAAAGGATCCCAGCGATTCAGCATCAGCAAAGTGGCTTGTTAGCCCTTGGTAACCCATTCTGTACCCTCCCCACTCTCTGCCAAGGTAGAGAGAACTCAGCTAGTTTGTCATAGAAGTTTCTGAGACAAGCAATGCAGAACAAAGACGTTTGAGATTCAGGGGAGAAGTAAAGTCTGCCTGCCATGGTCCACTGTTTTGAAATGTTTGTCATTGAATTTATTTATTTAAATTTCGTTTGATGTATTTCAAAATTCAGCACTATTGAGCGGTTAATAGTTGTGGGTGATACTTTGAAAAGACACAAATGGTTAATGTCCCCTGTCCTCTGTGGAGGAAGTTTTACTTCACCAATAAAAGAACACAGAGACTGGGTGCGAGACCGAACAAGTAGTTTAATAGTTTGCAAACCAGAGAACACTCTCAACACAGCAACGTGCTAGGAAGTTCCAGAGTAGCGTTCTGACTATGCAGAGTCAGGTCAGGTTATATAGAAAACAGGGAAGAATGGGGAAGAGAGTGCTTAAACCAATTGGAGACAGCCCCGTTGTGTACGTGCCGTAGCAACAATGATAGGTGGCAGGGTGGGGGCACCTCTGGGGGAGTCTGCGGTTGTCTAACTAAAGGCTGCTTCAGTCCCTAATGGAGCACCTCTCCTTATTTAGTCATTTATAAGAAACATTGGTACAGTTTGACATTTGTCCAGTTGACTGAGGCAAGTTCCTACATCCTCTTTCCACCACCCAGATGACTACCAGTTGTAGAAAGCAGAAGCATATGTTAGGCTTACATGATTAAGGCTGCATAACGCCTTTTACTTATGATTATTCAATGCTTACATAATATAACTAAACATTATTGTGTTATGGAGTTAAATTGCCACCACACCTCTGGAGAGAGTAATCTCAACTGTCCCAAAGCCTGTTTGTACTCCCACCCCCACCCCTCCCCCACCCACTTAGTTTAGACCCTGGACTCCTCACCTCCCTGTACTAAATAACTGTAGTCTGCAAACACAGCCATACTAATCATAGACCACTGTGCACATGTAAAATTGGAGAGTTTCATCTTTTATTAATGTTTACATATTCAGAGTGGTTTGATACAAGGAGGGACTGGGAGGGAGGGAAGCAGTGTGGCTCTAGTGGAGCTGAGGAGGGACTGGGAGGGAGGGAAGCAGTGTGGCTCTAGTGGAGCTGAGGAGGGACTGGGAGGGAGGGAGGCAGTGTGGCTCTAGTGGAGCTGAGGAGGGACTGGGAGGGAGGGAAGCAGTGTGGCTCTAGTGGAGCTGAGGAGGGACTGGGAGGGAGGGAAGCAGTGTGGCTCTAGTGGAGCTGAGGAGGGACTGGGAGGGAGGGAAGCAGTGTGGCTCTAGTGGAGCTGAGGAGGGACTGGGAGGGAGGGAAGCAGTGTGGCTCTAGTGGAGCTGAGGAGGGACTGGGAGGGAGGGAAGCAGTGTGGCTCTAGTGGAGCTGAGGAGGGACTGGGGGGGAGAGGTTGTGTCACAGGTAGACAGGTCTAAGTGTTTTTGTTTTTTGTGATGGATAGAAATCTGGTGAGGAAGAGGAAGAGGAAGAGGAACCCACTGAGAAGAAGCCCGACCCCCTTCATCAGCTCATCCTGCACTTCAGCAGGACTGCACTGACGGAGAAGAGGTGAGAGGAGAGGGAGGAGAGGGAGGAGGGACGGAGAGGGGAGAGGGAGAGGAAATGAAGAGTAGGGTAAGGAGGAGGGAAAAGGGGTTAGTTGGGTAAATATGAGGGTAAATAAATATATATATACGTATATATATATATTATACATACAAGGTATTATCTTCTTGTGAGCTGTGACATCACTAAACTATGACATCACTGATCTCGCTCTCTCTGGTTGCAGCAAACTGGATGAAGATCATTTATACATGGCATACTCTGACATCATGGCTAAGGTGAGTATGTATGTATGTGTGTATGTATGTATGTATAAGTATTGACTCATGTTATTCCTACTTTTATACTGTTAAAATGATTTTTTTTGTCCACTTTGAAAAACCTTTTTTGCCGAATGCCTTTTTGAAACCAGGCTGTTACAGCTGTGAGTTTTTCCTGTACCTTTACAGAAATTTATTTTAATTAAAAACAAATTGTGTGTGTCATTTTCAGAGCTGCCACAGCGGGGAGGATGAAGGGGAAGGGGAAGGGGGAGAGGAAGAGGAGGAGATGTCCTTTGAGGTGAGTAAGGGAGTAGAGGGGTGGGGAGTGGAAGGGTTGAGGGGGGTGCAAGTGAAAGCATGGAAAAGCATATTTAAAAAAAAAAAAAAAACATGGCAAACCAGGGTAAACTATGGTAACATGAATTTATTGTTGTGGATGTTTAGAAGGGGATAGGGGATAGAGCAAAGTTGTTTTTTGCTAGCTCAGAAGCTAGTTCCTTGGCAGTTGTAATCATTTCTTTATTTTTTCACCAGTGCCCATTGCCTTACCATGTCGTTTCTCTCCCTCCCTCCCTCCCTCCCTCTCTTTCTGCAGGAGAAGGAGATGGAGAAGCAGCGGCTTCTGTACCAGCAGGCCAGGCTGCACAATCGTGGCGCTGCTGAGATGGTCCTGCAGATGATCAGTGCCTGTAAAGGTAGGGATGCTGCAGGTTACCCTGATACTGGAAAAGTGTTGTAAAGCATAGGGAAGCATTGTAAAGCACAGAGAGGTGTGGTAAAGCATAGGGAAGTATTGTAAAGCACAGAGAGGTCTGGTAAAGCATAGGGAAGCATTGTAAAGCACAGAGAGGTCTGGTAAAGCATAGGTAAGCATTGTAAAGCACAGAGAGGTCTGGTAAAGCATAGGCAAGCATTGTAAAGCACAAAGAGGCATGGTAAAGCATAGGGAAGCATTGTAAAGCACAGAGAGGTCTGGTAAAGCATAGGGAAGCATTGTAAAGCACAGAGAGGTCTGGTAAAGCATAGGGAAGCATTGTAAAACACAGAGAGGTCTGGTAAAGCATAGGGAAGCATTGTAAAGCACAGAGAGGTCTGGTAAAGCATAGGGAAGCATTGTAAAGCACAGAGAGGTCTGGTAAAGCATAGGGAAGCATTGTAAAGCACAGAGAGGTATGGTAAAAGCATAGGGAAGCATTGTAAAGCACAGAGAGGTCTGGTAAAGCATAGGGAAGCATTGTAAAGCACAGAGAGGTCTGGTAAAGCATAGGGAAGCATTGTAAAGCACAGAGAGGTCTGGTAAAGCATAGGGAAGCATTGTAAAGCACAGAGAGGTCTGGTAAAGCATAGGGAAGCATTGTAAAGCACAGAGAGGTCTGGTAAAGCATAGGGAAGCATTGTAAAGCACAGAGAGTCAGACTATGGTAAACTATGGTAAATGCATAGTAAAACCATTGGTCCACTGCACAAATACAGAGGTCATATTACTTTGGGTGACCTTGTCTTGCATGCTTCAGCTGTTTTGGAAAACAATGCATCAATGGTAAAAACAATGCAAGTCTCGTTCATGCTTGTCCACCCTCAGGTGAGACGGGCTCTATGGTGTCCTCCACTCTGAAACTGGGAATCTCCATCCTCAACGGGGGCAACTGTGAGGTGCAGCAGGTGAGCCAGTCTGGGACAGCACTGCCTTTACCACTGGAACCATCTATACCATCCCACCCATACCATCAGAGAGACAGACAGACAGACAGTGGCACATTGAATATGTGGCATTCATACATTCAGCATAATTGTGGTACCCTCTCTCTCTCTCTCTCTCTCTCTCTCTCTCTCTCTCTCTCTCTGCCACCCCTCTCTCTCTCTCTTTCTCAGAAAATGCTGGATTACCTGAAGGAGAAGAAGGAGGTGGGGTTTTTCCAGAGTACCCAGGCTCTGATGCAAACCTGCAGGTGAGCTTCTCGGAGCAATCAGAGCAACCTCACCCTTATATAGCGCCTTTCAACATCAGGCCCTCCCACACCGCTCAACACATTAGAGCAGAGAACCCTAACCCTAACCTTAACCCTAAACACTTCTTATACCTTCTATTATGTTTTGGTCTGTTTCACCCAACACAGGTTTCTATTGACCTTAAATGGGGTTGGGGTCACAAACTTAAAAACAGAAAATAAGAACTTTAACGATATTCTTTTTTATTTTTAGAACTGATCTTATATTAGATTTGTATTATTATGATGATGATGATGATGATGATGATGTCTGGAAATGGCTGCTC
The DNA here is from genome assembly GCA_030684275.1 of Acipenser oxyrinchus oxyrinchus. Classification (NCBI taxonomy): domain Eukaryota; kingdom Metazoa; phylum Chordata; class Actinopteri; order Acipenseriformes; family Acipenseridae; genus Acipenser; species Acipenser oxyrinchus. The sequence continues at coordinate 491,670 of CM060281.1, read as the reverse complement.
CTGTCTGTAAACAAGGTTTATACAAATCTCTACAAGGCAGAGGTTAGAAAAGGCTCATTTTCTCTGCAAGTAACAGCATCTCTTTGATAAAGAGGTTCAAAATGAGCAGTTGGTGACCTTTCTCCTCCAAAGGCTGGCAGCTCGCTGATCAGTTTTATGTAGTTCTAGGGAGCTGTAATCTATGGAGCAGCTGCAGAAACCGTGTTCCTGTGTGTTTGCAGCGTGCTGGATCTGAATGCCTTTGAGAGACAGAACAAAGCAGAGGGGCTGGGCATGGTGACTGAGGAGGGGACTGGTAAGTGAGCAAACCACAGAGCAACCTGGAATGCTACAGGATTCCATCAGAGGCATTAACCTCAACTCCCCCAGCAAAGAAACCAGCATATCCATTCAGATACTAAATACAGAATCAAATAGCTAACCAGCATATTCAATCAAATACTAAATACAGAATGAAATAGCTAACCAGCATATTCAATCAGATACAAAATACAGAATGAAATAGCTAACCAGCATATTCAATCAGATACAAAATACAGAATGAAATAGCTAACCAGCATATTCAATCAGATACAAAATACAGAATGAAATAGCTAACCAGCATATTCAATCAAATACAAAATACAGAATGAAATAGCTAACCAGCATATTCAATCAAATACAAAATACAGAATGAAATAGCTAACCAGCATATTCAATCAAATACAAAATACAGAATGAAATAGCTAACCAGCATATTCAATCAAATACAAAATACAGAATGAAATAGCTAACCAGCATATCAATCAAATACAAAATACAGAATCAATACCGTAGCTATTACTTTTTTTGGTTTTGGTTTTTTGTATACGATAGTTGGTCTTTAAAAAATAATATATAAATATATAAATGTCTATTTATTTATTTTTAATAATGCAACTTACCTTAAAATCAAAAGCAGGTATTTAATTAAAAACTTTTCAAATCTGTTTTGTTTTTTGGTTTTTATCATTTTGTAACTTGAAAGAGTGTTGTTTTTAACCTTTTCAACTTAAAATCAAAAGCAGGTATTTAATTCAAGAAAATGTAAAGAAGTTAAGTGATTTTTTCTCTCATTTTCCACATTAATTTGTCTCATTAACACAGCAGTGCATTCCACCGACTTTCTCAATAAACCAGGTTTAAAAATTAAAAAAAATGTAGATATGATACAGGGAGAGTATGTAGGTAGAGTATATCAGCTAACAAGTTTCACCAAGCAAAACCCTAGCCAAGTGTAATAAAGCACAGTGAAAGCATGGTAAAGCATAGGCAAGCATTGTAAAGCGCAGAGAGGTCTGGTAAAGCATAGGGAAGCATTGTAAAGCACAGAGAGGTCTGGTAAAGCATAGGGAAGCATTGTAAAGCACAGAGAGGTCTGGTAAAGCATAGGGAAGCATTGTAAAGCACAGAGAGGTCTGGTAAAGCATAGGGAAGCATTGTAAAGCACAGAGAGGTCTGGTAAAGCATAGGGAAGCATTGTAAAGCACAGAGAGGTCTGGTAAAGCATAGGGAAGCATTGTAAAGCACAGAGAGGTCTGGTAAAGCATAGGGAAGCATTGTAAAGCACAGAGAGGTGTGGTAAAGCATATTTAAAAACATGGTATATTATATTAAATACCTAGTATAATCATTGGAAATGCATGGCAAAATTACTGTGCAGATTTACTTGGAGGTAAATACCTACACTAAATTATTAAAAAAAAAAAAAAAATCTAAGTTTAGATCGAAGAATCCTAGAATTCCATAGTCCAGGATTCCGGAATATCCTTCTTTCTTGAGGAACGTCGGTGTAATGACCTGCAACAAGGATCATCTCTTTGTATCCTTGCCAGTGAAAACAATGTGATGTTCTTTTTCCTATAATATAATCATGCTGTCAACAGTAAAAATTAATTCAATTTAATTTTTATTCGAGTTTGCTTTGACACGATTGTGTTTACTGTTATTGCATTCTCCTACGACTTGCATCCTGGTACTGATTTGTTTTGATACCCCTTTTTCTCTCCTCCTCTCCCTCCCTCCCCTTCTGTCCCTCTCCCTCCTCCTCCTCCTCTCCCTCCCTTCCTGGTTCACAGTTATGCATAGTGAAAGTGGTAATCCCTCTCTTTGTTAGCTTGCGCCAATATCTGCCTTTTGTGGTGTTTTGAGAATAAAAATACAAAATCACACACACACACACACACAGATCTGCTGTAGCTGTCAAGCTCACAGGGTGATTTCTGTATTCTTTCGAATTTAAGACCTCCTGGGTTTTGAGCCGCAACCTAAATTTCCCACCTTCAATTTGAAGGAAAAATAAAACATCAAATGAAGATGCATTTGCAAAGATACAACCTCAATTACGCATGCAAGAGTCATTTATACAGAGGAATACTCCGTGTTCTGCAGTGAAATGCTACAAACTCATCTGTCAGGCATAGTGTTAAAGCATGTTGTATAATGCTATATCTCCCAGACCGTGACTCCCTCTTCTTTGAAAATGGCTGGCTGTATGTCATGCATGATTCAAAGTCGGGCAGTGACGTTTTCGTTCGTCTCGGCAGTCAGTCACGTTGCTGTGGTTTTTTTTGTGGTTTTTTTTTTTAATGCACGCATCACGATACTCGACTTTAAGACCCACTGCATTTTTGAGAAGAAAAAAAAAACTGGTTTAAAAAGGGTGTCTTACATGCAAAGGAATACGGTATTTTTTAAAAAATTTTTACAAACAATTTCTTGAACATATTGCGGCAGGTTTAAAATTGATCTCCCCAAAATCTCCTTTCCCAAATTGGCCCCCTTGAACCTTCTCCTTTTTTTCCTCATCCTCCTCCCACAAATAGTGTGAATTTCCACGAGACGCTCCCCTTGTTACTCAGCCTGACGGATACACAGATCTGTGCTGCATGCTTGCGTCGCTTCACACTCCTGCCGTGGCTCCTGTGCATTGTTTGAGATCGTACCACGGAGTAAAGCCTGGACTGCAGATTTTGGGTTAGGCATTTCTTTCGTTTAACCTTAATAAAAAGTGTCCTATAGTGAAAGCACAGCAAAGTGTGATACAGCACAGTGAAAACATGGTACAGCATAGGAAAGCATTATAAAGCACAGAGAGGTATGGTAAAGCATAGGGAAGCATTGTAAAGCACAGAGAGGTATGGTAAAGCATCGGGAAGCATTGTAAAGCACAGAGAGGTCTGGTAAAGCATAGGGAAGCATTGTAAAGCATAGAGAGGTCTGGTAAAGCATAGGGAAGCATTGTAAAGCACAGAGAGGTCTGGTAACGCTTAGGCAAGCATTGTAAAGCACAGAGAGGTGTGGTGTGTATAGCACAGTGTCAGCTTTTAAAATGTAAAGGAGTTTGAAAATGTGCAAACACAAACCAGACCCAACTGTGATTGAAGTAAACTTGAATCAAGTCCGACACTGTACGAGATGCAAAACTAACGCCCCCCTTCTCAGCGCCCTGAGATTGAGCGCTAGACTAAAGCACTCCATTCTCAGCTCTCCAGCACTGTCACCATGGATATGAATCATTAGTTTAACAACTCATTCTTCATTCTTCTAACCCTACCCTAACCTCTCCTCACTCCCTGCACACCGTGACTGCTGGACACTAACGCACACAAACACTCTCTTTGCTCTTTCTCGTCTTTTTTACATTTTTGATTTTTTTAAACTGCTGGGTTTTATTCCTGTGAACAGCAGGCAAAGGGTTACCAGCAGTCGCTGGCTCCTGTGAGGTGGGGTGTACTCGGTATTCAATTTGAGTTATGGCACCACTCCTTTATCCTAGACCCCACCCCACCCCCCTGTAGATGAAGTTGGTTTCAAGTAATTGGTTGAACTTGGAAATCCAGATATGAAACCAACCTTCTCTTTTTTTTTGGGGGGGGGGGGGGGGGCTGAACCTGTGAAACCAGCCTCCTCTTTTGTTTGTGGGGAATTAACTATCTTGTTGATTTGTTCCAGGTAAACTCTTGCTGTTTTGCTGTGTTTTGTTCAGCCTGAGTGCTCTGCAATAACTAGAGAGTGAGCTCTGTGTTTCAGAATAGAAGGCTTCACCTTGTCTTGTTCTGTATAGACATGTTTCCATCTACCACAGTCGAAAGCGGGCTGAACCTAGACTGGTTCATTTGCATCAGCAGCAGAGCTGAGATCAATCTGGGCTTTGTCTGTTCGTCTGTCTGTCTATTCGTCTGTCTGTCTGTCTGTCTGTCTGTCCGCATCTGTCTGTCTGTCTCTCTGTGTGTGTCTGTGTGTCTGTCTGTGTGTGTGTGTCTGTCTGTCCGTGTGTGTGTCTGTCTGTCCGTGTGTGTGTCTGTCTGTGTGTGTCTGTCTGTCTGTCTGTGTGTCTGTGTCTCTATGTGTGTCTGTCTGTCAGTCCCAGTTAGGATCATGAGCTGTCAGAACTCAATCTCTCCACACCTAATTAGTGTCCAAGAAGGATGGGTTTTAAATCTACAGCTATGGCCAAACATTTTGCAGCACCCTAAGAATAAACTCGTTTTGCTTCATAAAGTCGAATGAAACCTGCTGAATAATGTTACGTTAACATATTGAATTACACACCGCTTTGGAGCTTTCCCATCTACTTCACGAAAAACTGACAAAAATTGAAAAATGTGACGTTTAGAAATCTAACATGCAATACTGCACTGCTGTTATGGCTTCCGGTAGACTTTTGCGATATCATTGTGTAGTTTCTTTGATTACATGATGTTAAATAAAATATCTAAATTATGTTTATATAGTTTTTTTTTAAATTATGTTTCAATACTAAAATTCTAGGTGATGCAAAACGTTTGGCCACAGCTGCACAGAAAAAAAAAACATGCAGGGTGAACATGAATCAATCAACCAATCAATTTTTATTTTATATAGCGCCTTTCATAGTGGACCACCATCACAAAGTGCTTTACAAGATGCAGGAACAACAAGAAAATCCAACTGTATGTTCAATAAACTGGGGGGGGATCGCCCCTGGGAACTCCCGGCCACGGTTGGCATCCTTAGGGCACATCCTGCACTCTGGGCGGAGTGCCTTTACTGGATGTGCCACTCGGGAGCCCCTTATAAAGTTTATTTTAGTGTTTATTTATTTATTTATTTATTTCTTAGCAGATGCCCTTATCCAGGGCGACTTACAATTGTTACAAGATATCACATTATTTTTACATACGTTTATAGTGAAGACATTGAGAAAGACTTCTAGTGGAAACGTCAGTCATTGAGAAAGACTTCTAGGGGAAACGTCAGTCATTGAGAGAGACTTCTAGTGGAAACGTCAGTCATCGAGAAAGACTTCTAGTGGAAACGTCAGTCATTGAGAAAGACTTCTAGTGGAAACGTCAGTCATTGAGAAAGACTTCTAGGGGAAACGTCAGTCATTGAGAGAGACTTCTAGGGGAAACGTCAGTCATTGAGAGAGACTTCTAGTGGAAACGTCAGTCATTGAGAGAGACTTCTAGTGGAAACGTCAGTCATTGAGAGAGACTTCTAGTGGAAACGTCAGTCATTGAGAGAGGCTTCTAGTGGAAACGTCAGTCATTGAGAGAGACTTCTAGTGGAAACGTCAGTCATTGAGAGAGACTTCTAGTGGAAACGTCAGTCATTGAGAAAGAGTGTTTTACAGTTCTGGATGATCCTGGGAGGGAGTGTTGTACAGTTCTGTATGATCCTGGGAGGGCGTGTTGTACAGTTCTGTATGATCCTGGGAGGGCGTGTTGTACAGTTCTGTATGATCCTGGGAGGGAGTGTTTGACAGTTCTGGATGATCCTGGGAGGGAGTGTTTACAGTTCTGGATGATACTGGGAGGGAGTGTTTGACAGTTCTGGATGATACTGGGAAGGAGTGTTTACAGTTCTGGATGATACTGGGAGGGAGTGTTTGACAGTTCTGGATGATCCTGGGAGGGAGTGTTTACAGTTCTGGATGATACTGGGAGGGAGTGTTTGACAGTTCTGGATGATACTGGGAGGGAGCTGTATGGACAGTGTGGCCTGTGCAGGAGCTTGCAGTGGTATTGCACACAAGCAGTGCACGCATGTTCTGGATGGCGCTGCGGGAGACGTCTCTGTGCGCTTCTCACAAACACTAACACCGAGGGGCAATGGGGAGAGGAGAGAAGCCGGTTTCGTGCTCTCCTCCTCCCTCGGCCCTCACCCCCCGAATCTCTCCCCTCCGCCCCCTGTATAACACACACCCTCCCTCTCTGTGCAGGTGAGAAGGTGATGGCGGACGATGAATTCACTTGCGACCTCTTCAGATTGCTGCAGCTGCTCTGTGAGGGACACAACAACGGTGAGGCTCTCCTGAGATTATATACAATTTCAATGTACTGCAATGATTGTTTCAGACAAACACAGGTAAATAAATAAATAACGTGACTGACTCGGGAGTTCCATTAATAATAATAATAACACGCCATGCAGAAATGCCGTTACTCCACAAGTATGCTGCAGTTAACCGCGCATTAGAATTATACAGGGAGTAAGAGTTGGAGTTCATGGTGAATAAAAACAAGTTCCTTTTGCAAGATACAGCCCTTCTTAAGCCTTGGGAGTCCTTTTGGAACGAGATGTTCATTTTTCTCCCTTCAGATTTCCAGAACTACCTGAGGACTCAGACAGGTAACACCACCACAATCAACATCATCATCTGCACTGTGGATTACCTGCTCCGACTCCAGGTACAGGAAGCCTGGTTTCACACAAACACAAAACAGACACGTCTTCACTGTGCAAAACCTGCCCTGGTTTACCTTTTAGATAGATAGATAGATAGATAGATAGATAGATAGATAGATAGATAGATAGATAGATAGATAGATAGATAGATAGATAGATAGACACACAGACACACACACACATAGGAGGCTGTGTGGTCCAGTGGTTAAAGAAAAAGGCTTGTAACCAGGAGGTCCCCGGTTCAAATCCCACCTCAGCCACTGACTCATTGTGTGACCCTGAGCAAGTCACTTCACCTCCTTGTGCTCCGTCTTTCGGGTGAGATGTAATTGTAAGTGACTCTGCATCTGATGCATAGTTCACACACCCTAGTCTTTGGATAAAGGCGTCTGCTAAATAAACAAATAATAATATACAGCTATGGTCAAAAGTGTGTATATATATATATATATATATATATATATATATTTGGGTTTAAAAGATCAGGTTGAATTGTAAATGTTAAGGAAGCTTTACATTTAAATATGCTTCCATTCAACTTATTTACTATTTATATCAATATACACTGTATAAGTTCTCCCTTGTCCTCCCCCACCCAGGAGTCCATCAGTGATTTCTACTGGTACTACTCTGGGAAGGACCTGATTGATGAGCAGGGCAAGCGAAACTTCTCCAAAGCAATGACTGTCGCCAAGCAGGTCTTCAACAGCCTGACTGAGTACATCCAGGTGAGGCTGATGAGTCAACCAATCCATCAGTCAATTAATCACTCCATTGGTTAGTCAATGCATCGATCAATCAATCAGTTGGTTGGTCAGTCAGTCAATCCACCAATCAGTAAGTCATTGATTGACTGACTTATTGATCGACTGATTAATTGGTCAATCAATTATTCCTTTATTTAAACAGATTTTTAAAAAAAAAACATTCAGAGCAACAATGGTGACCCAGCAAAACAACGTAGAATTAAATTAGCAACCATCATAAAACGAAAAAACAGCAGAGATGCGACAGCACAATACAATACGTACATTGAAACAGGTCACCAAAAGTAGTCCAATAAAACAGCACAGTCCAGCCCATTCCAGTATCGGCCTGCAGCAAATCGACTTTATGACTGAAAAAGTTAACGGAGACTAGATCAATCCGTTTCAAGGTAGCTGTTTTAGTGTTTGAAGTTCATGACATACTGCAGGGTTACCCCTGTGCATCCCTGTGCCCTGCCCTGCCCTGAGCCCTCTCTCTCTCTCTCTCTCTCTCTCTCCCCCCCCCTACCTCCAGGGCCCCTGCACTGGTAACCAGCAGTCTCTGGCTCACAGCAGGCTGTGGGACGCAGTGGTTGGCTTTCTGCACGTCTTCGCTCACATGATGATGAAGCTCGCCCAGGTAAGCTGCTTACACACCACCGTCCGCCCTGACAGTGCTTCAGACAGCCAGGGATACAGACTGACTGATAATGAGGAAGATCATGATGAAAATGGCAATACTAATATTAATAATAATAATAATGATGATGATGATGATGATGATGATGATGATGATGATGATGATGATGATGATGATGACAATAAGAAGAGATAGAAGAATTATAATGGTAGTAATAATAATAATATACAATAATAATGCTCATAATGAACATAAGTGTGTTTTATAGTTAGTATGAATACATACCCTTGCCGTCTTGTTTAATTTTAGTTTTTTAACAAAATGGTCCATCGTTTAATGGCAGTGTGATCTTGTTATGAAGCATACACGTAGCCCACCCTGGCTATCAGATGTATTGGATGCGCATCACGCCCCCTGCGTATAGGGACATGAGTCTGTAGTTACACCCCTTCCTAAAGCATGGTGACAGCCAGAGCTGGGCTTGTCGCTGCAGATCACTCCCTAGCAAGTCAGTGGCATTTTTCGCTGATCACTAACCTGGACTGACTCTGTAAATGGCTTCCAATCTCCGGCAAGCTGCATTACAGACCAATACAGTCCACAGTACAGACTAGACTAGCATATACTGACTTGTATTGTGAGAGATGCAGTCAGGCATATAGACCTACAGCTGTGGCCAAACGTTATGTATTACCTAGAATTTTAGGATTGAGACTTTAATGTAATCAAAGACATTGTAAAATGAAATCGCAAAATTGTACCGGAAGCAATAATAGTGATTCATATTCGATTTCGAAAAGTTAAAATTTTAAAATGGTCAGTTTTTCGTTAAGTATATGGGCAAAGCAATAAAGCAGGATGTAATTCAGTATGTTAACGTAACATTATTCAGCAGGCTTTATTCCATTTTTTTTTGTTTAACTTCAAAGTTAATTCTATATAGAGGGGGATGCATCACTTTTGGCCAGAGCTGTTTAGAATGGAATAACGTGAATTAAAAACAGTTTTTGCTGTTGTTGTTGTTTTTACTGACAGTATTTGAATTTTTTGTTCTAATGTTTTCTGTTTTAACTCACTGTGTTACACGTCATGTTAACCTGCTCTCTGCAACATTTTTGTATTGCTATTTAAAAGAACGAACGTCTCTCTCCCTGTCACAGAAGCATGGAGTGCAGTAGTTATGATGAAGAGGGCAAAAGGAAAGGAAAAAAAAACTAGTAGGCTAGCAATATGAAAAAAAAAACAAAGCAATGTGACACAGAACTCTCTGATAGCTGAAATATTTTGTTTGAACAATACAGCGCAAAACTGTAATAAGGAGACACCCAGACAGCAGAGCATTTAAATAGAGCTTGTGGAATTCGCAACATTCCCTGACTGAGCAGTAACCTGCGCCCTAGTGTGCTTTTACAGAGACAGAGACAGAGACAGAGACAGAGACAGAGACAGAGGGACCTGTTGTGAACTCCACCGATGCTGCAGATAGTAACAGAATTAGAGATTCTGGCTGCAGGAGAATGTAGGGGGGCAGGGGAGGGAGAGAGCATAAATACAAAAATGGTTTTAAAAATGTTTCTAAATAACATTTTTATTCTGATGTGTAACAGATGCACCTTCCAGCCGGATCCCGGAATGGCGTAAGACCCTTTCTGTCATCTCACGCATAGTCTGGCTGCAATGCAGCTGGGGGTTATATTGGGAGGGGGAGAAGAGTGTCTTTTGTTTTCATTTTTTAAATTTCAGCCAAGCCGTTTTGGAGGAGATCGCAGTAGGAAGGAGGGCTCTGAATTCAGACTCACAGTGTAGAGAGTGGCGGGGGGCAGGGGAGCTCTGAATTCAGACTCACAGTGTAGAGAGGGGAGGGGGACAGGGGGCGCTCTGAATTCAGACTCACAGTGTAGAGAGTGAGGGGGGCAGGGGGAGCTCTGAATTCAGACTCACAGTGTAGAGAGGGGAGGGGGAGCTCTGAATTCAGACTCACAGTGTAGAGTGAGGGGGGGGCTCTGAATTCAGACTCACAGTGTAGAGAGGGGGAGGGGGAGCTCTGAATTCAGACTCACAGTGTAGAGTGAGGGGGGCAGGGGGCTCTGAATTCAGACTCACAGTGTAGAGGGAGGGGGCAGGGGAGCTCTGAATTCAGACTCCCAGTGTAGAGAGGGAGGGGGGCAGGGGAGCTCTCTGAATTCAGACTCACAGTGTAGAGAGTGAGGGGGGCAGGGGGCTCTGAATTCAGACTCCCAGTGTAGAGAGTGAGGGGGGGGCAGGGGGGCTCTGAATTCAGACTCACAGTGTAGAGAGTGAGGGGGGCAGGGGGAGCTCTGAATTCAGACTCACAGTGTAGAGAGTGAGGGGGGCAGGGGGGCTCTGAATTCAGACTCACAGTGTAGAGAGTGAGGGGGGCAGGGGGCTCTGAATTCAGACTCCCAGTGTAGAGAGTGAGGGGGGCAGGGGGAGCTCTGAATTCAGACTCACAGTGTAGAGAGTGAGGGGGGGCAGGGGGCTCTGAATTCAGACTCACAGTGTAGAGAGTGAGTGAGGGGGGGCAGGGGGGCTCTGAATTCAGACTCCCAGTGTAGAGAGTGAGGGGGGCAGGGGGGCGCTCTGAATTCAGACTCACAGTGTAGAGAGTGAGGGGGGGCAGGGGAGCACTCTGAATTCAGACTCACAGTGTAGAGAGTGAGTGAGGTGGGGGCAGGGGGGCTCTGAATTCAGACTCACAGTGTAGAGAGTGGGGGGCAGGGGGCGCTCTGAATTCAGACTCACAGTGTAGAGAGTGAGGGGGGCAGGGGAGCGCTCTGAATTCAGACTCACAGTGTAGAGAGAGTGAGTGAGGTGGGGGCAGGGGCTCTGAATTCAGACTCCCAGTGTAGAGAGAGTGAGTGAGGTGGGGGCAGGGGGGCTCTGAATTCAGACTCACAGTGTAGAGAGAGTGAGTGAGGGGGGGGGGGGGGGGCGCTCTGAATTCAGGCGGCTTGGTTGCAATGATATTATTTACTGTCTGAGCAGAGACAGAGACAGATGCTCGCTTTATTCCATTCATTTTGATTTTCTCGATGAAGCTTTATTTGTTGTTGTTGTTGTTGTTGTTGTTGTGGCTTAATTTCTTCCTTTA
>CM060281.1:422982-475482 GCA_030684275.1 Acipenser oxyrinchus oxyrinchus | reverse complement strand
TAACATGTCATTAATAAATGTGGTCATGACAGTTTTGGGCTGGATTCTCGAAAGCAGTGTGATCAGCACAGAGGAGGGTGGGAGAGAGAGAGAGAGAGAGGGAGAGAGGGAGAGAGGGTGAAGCAATGCTCTGGATTCTCAAAAATATTTACTCCAATTTGTCATTAGCATGATTTTTTTTTTTTTTTTCAGACAGTCATAAAATCTCACCCAGTAAAGTTACCAACCCAGAAATGAACAACTCAAACATTTAATTAAGGGGCTTTGAGTCTGTCTAAAATGGTTTATTGTTATTTGTTTCAGAAATGCAAGCGATGGTTTGGAGTAAATTTCTTTGAGAATGTAGCCCTTGGAGTACAGTAGTTCTGACAATCTGTCTCCTCGTTAAATTGGTTACAACGCTGAACCTGCCTGACCTCATCCTATTCACCCTTACACCCTCAAGAAGGTCCTCAATGGAATCTATTCACCACCTCACTCCTACCCAGAAAACATTTCAAAGTTGTACCATCATTATTATTTATCTGAAAATGTACGACCCTGTTCAAATCAATACATAATCAGAATCTGAAGCATTGAATGAATATACTTTCGCTATATAAATACAAATATAAAAATAAAATCCAGAAATCTTCTGTTGGCTACACAGGTCTGAGATGTGGAGTTTTGAAAGAAACACATGTCACGGCACAAGTGTGGTTTCATTTTAAATCATGATAGTTACCAGATCTGCCGGGCTGTATTTTCAAAGAGTTTCCTTCCTTCTTTATTAACTCCCTTTGTTTAATGTGACAAAATGAAAAACGAAAAACACACTGAGAGAGTTTAAGAGTACTTGAAACATATCACTAGGCTGTTTGGTTCCAGTTTTTAATTAATAGGACTTAATTAAAGACGCTTGGAAAATCTAGTCTGTCGTGTTTTAAAATGAAAGTGCCTGTTTTGCTAAAAACAAGTGTCTCGTTCAATAATGCACATGAGAAAGTGGATCGGAGATTTCCTTTAACCTGATTGGTCAACACGAGGTCTCCAATCTCCAAGGACCTCGAGTATCATCTTATGCGATGAATAATCTGAGAAAACGATTAGCTTTCGGTTTTGCTCTGCAGTTTTCCTGCAGTGATTTTTTTTACCAGTGTCTGCTGTGCTCCCTCACTGTCTCCCTTGTTTCTGTTGCAGGACTCCAGTCAGATCGGTTTACTGAAGGAGCTGCTGGACCTGCAGAAGGACATGGTGGTCATGTTGCTCTCCCTGCTGGAAGGTACACAGCGATACCAAATAAAAACATGACAGATTAATAAAAACCATTCCAATTTACTCAACGAGATCCCGGGCACAGACAGTATTTACAGGGCAGCAGTGTGGAGTAGTGGTTAGGGCTCTGGACTCTTGACCGGAGGGTCGTGGGTTCAATCCCAGGTGGGGGACACTGCTGCTGTACCCTTGAGCAAGGAACTTTATCTAGATTGCTCCAGTAAAAACCCAACTGTATAAATGGGTAATTGTATGTAAAAACAATGTGATATCTTGTAACAATTGTAAGTTGCCCTGGATAAGGGTGTCTGCTAAGAAATAAATAATAATAATAACCCTGGTCAGATTTCAAAAATAAATATTTATGAGTGATTTTTAAACAATTTTAAAAGTGTTCCATATATAGAAAGCTCAATATTGGGATTTTAACCCTATACAAGGTACTGAGCACTTCCTGTTCAAATGGTTTCTTCTGAGAGTGAGAGTGATCGCAGATTTATAAACCCTGTTTCATGCTCCTCACTGGAAAAACGAGAAAGTTAGCATAATGTAAATTTGTGGAGGGGATACATACGTCCCTTGTACCTTAAAAGGTTAAAAGTAGGCCCATCCTTTGATCGTTTGCTCCCCAAGGTAACGTTGTGAACGGGACCATCGCCCGTCAGATGGTGGACATGCTGGTGGAGTCCTCCAGCAACGTGGAGATGATCCTCAAGTTCTTCGACATGTTCCTGAAGCTGAAGGACATCGTGGCTTCCGACGCCTTCATGGACTATGTGACTGACCTGCGGGGGCTGATCTCCAAGAAGGACTTCCAGAAAGCCATGGACAGCCAGAAGCAGTACTCCCCCTCGGAGATCCAGTTCCTGCTCTCCTGCTCCGAGGCCGACGAGAACGAGATGATCAACTACGAGGAGTTCGCCAACCGCTTCCAGGAGCCCGCCAAGGACATCGGCTTCAACATCGCCGTGCTGCTGACCAACCTCTCGAACACGTCCCCACGACACGCGGCTCCAGGGTTCCTGGAGCAGGCGGAGAGCATCCTGGGGTACTTCCAGCCTTTCCTGGGCGCATCGAGGTGATGGGTCCAAGCAAGAGGATCGGCGCATCTACCTGAGATCAGCGAGACCAACAGCCCAGTGGGAGATGCCGCAGGTGAAGGAGTCCAAGCGGCAGTTCATCTTCGACGTGGTGAACGAGGGCGGCGAGTCCGAGAAGATGGAGATGTTCGTGAACTTCTGCGAGGACACCATCTTTGAGATGCAGATCGCCTCGCAGATCTCCGAGTGCGAGGAGGAGGAAGGGAAGGAGGAGAGCGACGAGGAGGAGGGAAAAGGAGGAGGAGGAGGAGGAGGAGGAGGAGAGGAAGGAGGAGGGGGGGAAGGGGAAGGAGGCGGCCGCCGAGCCGGGTCTGCTTTCTCGAGTTCGTCAACGGATTTCTGGAGTTCCTGGGCATGTTCACGTTCCGGAACCTCATGAGGCAGTTCCATGAGGCTCAAGAGGATGACCCTGAAGGAGATGGTGGTGGGGCTGTGGTCCTTCTTCTGGGCTCTGCTGATGGGCATCCTGCACTTCGTCTACAGCTTCTGCAAGGGCTTCTTCCTGCTGGTCTGGACCACCCTCTTCGGGGGAGGGCTGGTCGAGGGGGCCAAGAACATCACCGTGACGGAGATCCTGGCCAGCATGCCCGACCCGACCCAGGACGAAGTCCACGGGGACCTGCCCAGCGAGGGGGGGAGCAAGGAGGAGCAGGAGGCTGCAGGGACGGCGGATTCGTTGGACCCCTCGAAGGGGGAGGAGACCGCGGACGACTCGGCTGACATGCACGGGGCGGAGAGGAAGGAGCTGGGACCCCGGGCTGGGGATTTGGGAGACCACCACCGTCGAGCCCCCCACCCCCGAAGGATCCCCGATAGCCAAGAGGAAAGTGGTGAGAGCTCTTTGGTTTTTTAGCGTGTTGTTGTTTTGTTTTTTTTTGTGAACAATTTTTGCATTTTATAAACAGAATCTGTAACATAGCAAAGAACAACAAACACAAAACAAAACCAAATCACAGCAGAAATAGAAAAAAGTAGGGTCATGAATCGAGATCTGCAATAAGTTAACCAACATAAGCTATAAAGGTGGAGACAGCCAGCCGCCGACCAGCTAGCCACTGTCCCGAGTCACAGGTTTTGGGGAAAATCTGGATGGGATGGGTGGTTGTAATCCCTTACATAAAAGTTGACCATAATAAAAGCATATCAAAGAGAGTTATACTGTAAATGCACGGAGCAGCCTACCAGGAAAATAAGAAAAACACTCGCTTGAATTGGTAAATTAGCCTGATCAACACTGGTGACCCCTCACCTGATTTTTTCTTAACTGAATAATCGGTTCATAGTTACCTGAACCGAAGCCGGTGTGTGATCAGTGTAACCCCGCCCCCACTCCCCCTTCTCAGTTTTTTCTCTCGGGTTGTGTGTGTGTGCAGCTGCTCTGAAACCCACTTTATTCGCTTCTCTCTCTTTTTTTTTTTTTTTTCAAGCAACCAGAGGATGAGACACAAGAAACCAAAGTGATCGAGGAGCCCCCACCGGAGCCTGAAAAAGCAGAGTGAGGATTTCTCTCTCTTCTCCTTCCCCCTCACTCTGTTTCTCCCTCCCTTTCTTCTATCGTTCTACACACTCTCCTCCGTATCTCTGTCCTCTCTCTCTCTCTCTCTCTCTCTCTCTCTCTCTGTTTCTCCCCTCTCTCACACTCATCTGCTCTCTCCCTCCCTCTCTATCACACACACACTCCCTTTCTCTGCCCTCTCCATCTCTCTGAACCTCTCCCCACTCTCCTACGTATCTCTGTCCCGCTCTCTCTCTCTCTCTGTTTCTCCCCTCTGTCACGCTCACCTGCTCTCTCCCTCCCTCTATCACACACTCCCTTTCTCTGCCCTCTCCATCTCTCTGATCCTCTCTCCTCTCTTCTTACACTCTCCTCCTCTCTCGCACACAAACCCCTCTCACACTCTCTCCCCCTCCCTGCTCCCTCTACCTCCTTCTCCTCCCTCGGTTGGTTCTCACTCTTTCTCTCTCACAGTATGGAGAACGGAGAGAAGGCAGCGAAGGAGGGGGGCGAGCAGAGAGAGGAGGGAGGAGAGGCAGAGGAAGAGGCCCACAAGAAGAAGATGAAGAGAGAGAAGAAGCCGGCGGAACCCGAGGACGAGTTCCAGTTCTGGAGCGAGATGGAGATTCAGAGGATCAAGTTCCTGGTAAGAGCTTCGAAACAGAAATCGCAAATCAATCAGGAAGCATTAACACCCCAGGCACAGAACAGAAGAATCTGTTTGGTATAATTTGTATAAGAATGTTTGTAAAAACACTTTTTCATGTTTAATAGTAAGTCACGTTTTTTTTGTTATACTGTTAAATATGCCAAAAAAGCACTGGCCTCCATTTTATGAAAGTTTCCCACAGTAAAAACAAAGTAAAATGAAAGCATGCTGAAGCACTGATAAACACAGCAAACCAGGGCGTAACCAAGGGGAAAGCATGGGGGGGACACTGCAGAAATACAGTGTTACATTTTATACTGTTGGCTTGAAAGGTACTTTGGAGCAAAAACAAAAATAATAATCTTTACTTCTTTTTTTCTTTTCCTTCTTTCCCCAGAACTACCTGTCCAGAAATTTCTATAACCTGCGCTTCCTGGCCCTGTTTGTGTCGTTCGCCCTCAACTTCATCCTGCTGTTCTATAAGGTACAGCCACGCTACTGCAGACCAGAGCTCCTTTCAGCAAGAAAACACACGCACACGCACGCACACACCCACTGTGCTGTATAACAGTTTGTGATGTTACTGTGGGAAACTCTTATTAGGGATGTTCTGTGCGTTTTTGTTTTTGAAAGGTGTCGGAGTCCCCCTCTGGCGACGATGATTTCGAAGGTTCGGGTCTGTTCGAGCAGGAGATGGAAGGATCTGGGTTCGAGGAAGGAGGGGGTGAGGATGAGGAGGACAGCGTGGTCTTTTTCTTCCTGGAGGAGAGTACGGGGTACATGCAGCCCACCCTCTTCTTCCTCTCCATCCTCCACACTCTCATCTCCTTCCTCTGCATCATCGGGTACAACTGCCTCAAGGTAAGAGAGCAGGCATGCTTGAGTGCTGTTGACCATCGAGGGCTTGGGGGTCCAGCGGTTAAAGAATAGGACTTAATCCCAGGAGGTTCAAATCCTGGCTCAGCCGCTGACTCACTCTGTGTGGGACCCTGAGCAAGTCACTTAACCTCCTTGTGCTCCGTCCTTCAGATGAGATGTAAAACAAACAAGGTCCTATTGGAAGTTGTTGATGATGCATCGCTCACCCCCCTAGTCTCTGTACGTCACGTTGGATAAAAGCATCTGCTAAATGACTGAATAACAGACTTAGTTGAGTCCGAGTCATCAGGGTCCAGGTCCGGGTCCGAGTCACTATCATTCGAGTCCAAGTCCAAGTCCTACAAACAAACTCAAATCAATTTACAGTTTACCTAACGGACCGCTGCAAAGTTACACAAGTAAAGAAAATGTACAAGACCCAATGTATTGCATACCGATATATATATTCACATACTGTTTTATTAATGGCTACTGGCTGATCCCTCGAGAGTCGTTTCCCTACATGGGTCTTCATGAATTCAGTGACCAAATGTGTTTTCCGTGTTTAATAGAAGTTAAGTTACAGAACAAATACAATCTGTGAAGCAGGGCTGAGTCTCAGTGCAGCAGGGCTGAGTCTCTGTGCAGCGGGGCTGAGTCTCTGAAGCAGGGCTGAGTCTCTGTGGAGCAGGGCTGAGTCTCTGTGCAGCAGGGCTGAGTCTCTGTGCAGCAGGGCTGAGTCTCTGTGCAGCAGGGCTGAGTCTCTGTGCAGCAGGGCTGAGTCTCTGTGCAGCAGGGCTGAGTCTCTGTGCAGCAGGGCTGAGTCTCTGTGCAGCAGGGCTGAGTCTCTGTGCAGCAGGGCTGAGTCTCTGTGCAGCAGGGCTGAGTCTCTGAAGCAGGGCTGAGTCTCTGTGCAGCAGGGCTGAGTCTCTGTGCAGCAGGGCTGAGTCTCTGTGCAGCAGGGCTGAGTCTCTGTGCAGCAGGGCTGAGTCTCTGTGCAGCAGGGCTGAGTCTCTGTGCAGCAGGGCTGAGTCTCTGTGCAGCAGGGCTGAGTCTCTGTGCAGCAGGGCTGAGTCTCTGTGCAGCAGGGCTGAGTCTCTGTGCAGCAGGGCTGAGTCTCTGTGCAGCAGGGCTGAGTCTCTGTGCAGCAGGGCTGAGTCTCTGTGCAGCAGGGCTGAGTCTCTGTGCAGCAGGGCTGAGTCTCTGTGCAGCAGGGCTGAGTCTCTGTGCAGCAGGGCTGAGTCTCTGTGCAGCAGGGCTGAGTCTCTGTGCAGCAGGGCTGAGTCTCTGTGCAGCAGGGCTGAGTCTCTGTGCAGCAGGGCTGAGTCTCTGTGCAGCAGGGCTGAGTCTCTGTGCAGCAGGGCTGAGTCTCTGTGCAGCAGGGCTGAGTCTCTGTGCAGCAGGGCTGAGTCTCTGTGCAGCAGGGCTGAGTCTCTGTGCAGCAGGGCTGAGTCTCTGTGCAGCAGGGCTGAGTCTCTGTGCAGCAGGGCTGAGTCTCTGTGCAGCAGGGCTGAGTCTCTGTGCAGCAGGGCTGAGTCTCTGTGCAGCAGGGCTGAGTCTCTGTGCAGCAGGGCTGAGTCTCTGTGCAGCAGGGCTGAGTCTCTGTGCAGCAGGGCTGAGTCTCTGTGCAGCAGGGCTGAGTCTCTGTGCAGCAGGGCTGAGTCTCTGTGCAGCAGGGCTGAGTCTCTGTGCAGCAGGGCTGAGTCTCTGTGCAGCAGGGCTGAGTCTCTGTGCAGCAGGGCTGAGTCTCTGTGCAGCAGGGCTGAGTCTCTGTGCAGCAGGGCTGAGTCTCTGTGCAGCAGGGCTGAGTCTCTGTGCAGCAGGGCTGAGTCTCTGTGCAGCAGGGCTGAGTCTCTGTGCAGCAGGGCTGAGTCTCTGTGCAGCAGGGCTGAGTCTCTGTGCAGCAGGGCTGAGTCTCTGTGCAGCAGGGCTGAGTCTCTGTGCAGCAGGGCTGAGTCTCTGTGCAGCAGGGCTGAGTCTCTGTGCAGCAGGGCTGAGTCTCTGTGAAGCAGGGCTGAGTCTCTGTGCAGCAGGGCTGAGTCTCTGTGCAGCAGGGCTGAGTCTCTGAAGCAGGGCTGAGTCTCTGTGCAGCAGGGCTGAGTCTCTGTGCAGCAGGGCTGAGTCTCTGTGCAGCAGGGCTGAGTCTCTGTGCAGCAGGGCTGAGTCTCTGTGCAGCAGGGCTGAGTCTCTGTGCAGCGGGGCTGAGTCTCTGTGCAGCAGGGCTGAGTCTCTGTGCAGCAGGGCTGAGTCTCTGTGCAGCAGGGCTGAGTCTCTGTGCAGCAGGGCTGAGTCTCAGTGCCACAGTCCCTTTCTCCAAACAGGTTCCTCTGGTCATCTTCAAGAGAGAGAAGGAGCTGGCCAGGAAGCTGGAGTTTGACGGTCTCTACATCACTGAACAGCCCGAGGACGATGACATCAAGGGACAGTGGGACAGACTGGTCCTCAACACACCGTAAGGGACTGGGCTGGACTGGGGGGAGGAGAGGGGGTACAGTTTTATTCCAGTCTTTAGGGTGATAATAATAGTAATAATAAAATTATTTTTTTATATGTATCTACAGCTCTTTCCCAAGCAACTACTGGGACAAGTTTGTGAAGAGAAAGGTGAGCTGTGTGTGTGTGTGTGTGTGTGTGTGTGCTGAGGAGGGACTGGGAGGGAGGGAGGGAGACAGCACTCTCTTGAACCCACATGCCCTGCCTATCTTCCCGCAGGTTCTGGAGAAGTACGGTGATATCTATGGCAGGGAGAGGATCGCTGAGCTGCTCGGGATGGACCTGGCCTCTCTGGATATCAGCACGCAGCACGAGAAGAAGCAGGAGCCCGACAGCTCTGTGCTGTCCTGGTGAGTCTCCCGTCGCTTCTGCACAGGGCTGAGAGGAGCGTGAACTGAGACTCTCCTCCTTTTTTTTCATCTCTCCTCTCTCTTCCCTCTCCTCTCTCTCTCTCTGTCCTCTCCCCTATCTCTCGTCTCCCCTCTCTGCTCCTCTCGCTCCCCTCTCTCTCCTCTAACCTTAACCCTTGTCCTCTCT
The DNA here is from genome assembly GCA_030684275.1 of Acipenser oxyrinchus oxyrinchus. Taxonomy (NCBI): domain Eukaryota; kingdom Metazoa; phylum Chordata; class Actinopteri; order Acipenseriformes; family Acipenseridae; genus Acipenser; species Acipenser oxyrinchus. The sequence goes on along the minus strand of CM060281.1, from coordinate 467,096 downwards.
CCTATCTTTCCTCTTCTCTCTCCTCTCTTCTCTCTCTGTCCTCTCTGCTGTCTCTCTCCTCTCCTGTCCCCCTCTCTCTCCTATCCTCTCCTATCTCTCCTCCTCTCCTCTCCCCTCTCCTCTCTTCTCTCTCTCTCTGCTCTCTCCCCTCTCCGCTATTGAGATCCAACACTGTTTACATCATTATGGGTGCATGGAAAGGGGGGGAGGAAGATCTCCTGACATGGGAGAGAGAGAAAGCTGTGATGAATAATGAAGGCTTCGTCTTTCCCCAGGATCACCTCAATTGACATCAAGTACCAGATCTGGAAGAACGGAGTGGTCTTCACTGATAATGTGAGTAGAGCTTTATAATACATGTTTTATATATGTCAATTCATTCAATATATATGATATATATATATATACATCTACAACTCTGGCCAAAAGTTTTGCATCACCTAGAATTTTAGGATTGAGACATAATTTTAAAATATATATATATCTATCTCTCCTCTCTCTCTGTCTCTCCTCTCTCTGTCTCCTCTCTCTATCTCTCCTCTCTCTGTTCCAGACCTTCCTCTACCTGGTTTGGTACATGGTCATGTCGTTGCTTGGTCACTACAATAACTTCTTCTTTGCCTGTCACCTTCTGGACATCGCCATGGGGGTCAAGACGCTGCGCACCATCCTGTCCTCCGTGACACACAATGGGAAGCAGGTAGGGGGCGCCAGCGACCTTCGGGAAACACTACCAGTTGAAACGTTGGCACTGACTTTATTACGTTGAAGGCATTGAGAGAGACATCTAGTGGAAACGTCGGTCATTGAGAGAGACTTCGAGTGGAAACGTCAGTCATTGAGAAAGACTTCTAATGGAAACGTCAGTCATTGAGAAAGACTTCTAGTGGAAACATCAGTCATTGAGAAAGACTTCTAGTGGAAACGTCAGTCATTGAGAAAGACTTCTAGTGGAAACATCAGTCATTGAGAAAGACTTCTAGTGGAAACGTCAGTCATTGAGAGAGACTTCTAGTGGAAACATCAGTCATTGAGAAAGACTTCTAGTGGAAACGTCAGTCATTGAGAAAGACTTCTAGTGGAAACATCAGTCATTGAGAAAGACTTCTAGTGGAAACGTCAGTCATTGAGAAAGACTTCTAGTGGAAACGTCAGTCATTGAGAGAGACTTCTAGTGGAAACGTCAGTCATTGAGAGAGACTTCTAGTGGAAACGTCAGTCATTGAGAGAGACTTCTAGTGGAAACGTCAGTCATTGAGAGAGACTTCTAGTGGAAACGTCAGTCATTGAGAGAGACTTCTAGTGGAAACGTCAGTCATTGAGAGAGACTTCTAGTGGAAACGTCAGTCATTGAGAGAGACTTCTAGTGGAAACATCAGTCATTGAGAAAGACTTCTAGTGGAAACGTTTGTCATTGAGAAAGATTTCTGAGAAACATTTGTCACTGAATTTACTAAGTTTCTTATAGTGTTTCTGTTGAAGACACTGAGACAAACATGTAGTGGAAGTCACTGAAGTTTATTTGAGTGTTTGTATGGCAGATGACTTGCTCTGTGTGTGTGTGTGTGACGCCGCGCTCTCTCCTGCAGCTCATGATGACGGTGGGGCTGCTGGCAGTCGTGGTGTATCTCTACACTGTCATCGCATTCAACTTCTTCCGCAAGTTCTACAACAAGAGCGAGGACGAGGATGAGCCGGACATGAAGTGTGACGACATGATGACTGTGAGTCCCAGGAACTGTGTGTGTGTGCGTGTGCGCGTGCGCGTGTGTGTGTGAAGGACTGTGTGTGCGTGTGTGTGTGCGTGTGTGTGTGTGTGTGTGTGTGTGTGTGTGTGTGTGTGTGAAGGACTGTGTGTGCGTGTGTGTGAAGGACTGTGTGTGCCTGTACAGTATTTGTATTTCTCTGTGTGTTTTTTTATTCCTGGGTATGTGAGTGTGTGTTATTGTGTGTGCCAGTCTGTATCTCTGTGTGTGTTTTGCGTGTCTCCCCTCACCCCTCTCCGCAGTGCTACCTCTTCCACATGTATGCGGGGTGCGGGCGGGCGGGGATCGGGGACAGATCGAGGACCCGCGGAGACGAGTACGAGCTGTACAGGGTGGTCTTCGACATCACCTTCTTCTTCTTCGTCATCGTCATCCTGCTGGCCATCATCCAGGGTGAGACTCCTTTGTCTGGAAACGTTTGTTGGTTCATTAATGTTGCTTCTCCATGACCAGCACACCGCTTATAGGAGTGCCTGTCTGGCTGCACTGCACACATGGGTGAGTCATTGCACACTCCTGGTTGACTGATCATTGAGTACCTAAGTTAGGTATAATTGGTGTAGTTGGTCGACTGTATAATCTGGATTTGAGCTGCTTAGTGAAAACTGATTTGAAAACCGTTAGCCACAATTAGCTGGGAAAGTTACCTGGAGGTGGTGTTAAAGCTAAAAAATAAATAAGAAAGAAGTATAGTATGAAGGATGAACCCCTTTCACCCCCGTGCCTGCAACACTTACTGAAGGCCATTGCCACAGAGTAACTGAAGAGTGTTAAATGAGTGTGCTGCTGTGTCGCCCCCCCAGGTCTCATCATCGATGCCTTTGGAGAGCTGAGAGACCAACAGGAACAAGTGAAGGAGGACATGGAGGTGAGTCACTTCTGTAGGGAGGAGCAGGGCTGTGTGTTGTGTAAAACACAGAGAGGTGTGGTAAAGCATAGGCAAGCATTATAAAGCACAGAGAGGTCTGGTAAAGCATAGGGAAGCATTGTAAAGCACAGAGAGGTCTGGTAAAGCATAGGGAAGCATTGTAAAGCACAGAGAGGTGTGGTAAAGCATAGGGAAGCATTGTAAAACACAGAGAGGTGTGGTAAAGCATAGGGAAGCATTGTAAAGCACAGAGAGGTCTGGTAAAGCATAGGGAAGCATTGTAAAGCACAGAGAGGTCTGGTAAAGCATTGGGAAGCATTGTAAAGCACAGAGAGGTCTGGTAAAGCATAGGGAAGCATTGTAAAGCACAGAGAGGTCTGGTAAATGCTTAGTATAACCAAGGGGGAAGAAACAGCTGCTTGGGTTTGTGATGATCGCTGCTTTTCTTAGAATCTCTCTGGAGGAGAACAGCGATCCACACAAACCCAGGCAGCTGTTTCTACACTCCTTTCACTCTGAATGGTGAATCAGCCTGATGGACACCAGCCACCCTCGCCTGATTGTTAGTGCCTGATTTCTGCGGAGATCTCGATGAATCTTATACAGGGTTCGTGCAGCGCTGCTGTCCGCCTCTGTGTGTCCGGCGGGCTGACCCCATCCCTGTTTGTGTTCCTCAGACTAAGTGCTTCATCTGCGGGATCGGGAGTGATTACTTCGACACGACTCCGCACGGCTTCGAGACGCACACGCTGGAGGAGCACAATCTGGCCAATTACATGTGAGTCTCACGCCAACCACACGTACCGCTGCGACCTGCAGCTTTGCATCCCCCTGTAGAATGAACCCAGCTGCACCCTACAGCTTTGCATCCCCCTGTAGAATGAACCCAGCTGCGACCTGCAGCTTTGCATCCCCCTGTAGAATGAACTCATTTTGCTTCATAAAGTCGAATGCAACCTGCTGAATAATGTGACGCTAACATATTGAATGTTGTGGTTTTCCCAATTACTTAATGAAAAACTGACACAAATGGAAATGTTGTTGTTGTTTTTAATTGAAACATTTAACTGAACTGCCGTTTTTTTTTCTTCTCAGGTTCTTCCTGATGTATTTGATTAATAAGGATGACACAGAACACACAGGGCAGGTGAGTTCAGAAGCCACTGTCGCTCCCTTCCTCTCTTTCTCCTCTCTCTCTCTCTCTCTCTCACCCCCTTTACCCTTCTTCCCATACTTTCTCAACCCCCTTTCATTCTCTTCTCCACTCCTTTTCCCTTCTCTCTTTCTTTTACCCACACTCTCCCCCCTCCCTTTGCACCCTCACTCCCTCCCTCCCTTCATTATCTCCCCCTTACTATCCCCTCTCCCTCCCTCTCCTCTCTCCTCTCTTACTCTCCCCTTACACTGCCCTGCGCTCTGCTCTCACTTTCTCTCTCTCCCTCTCTCCCCGTCTCTCAGGAGTCCTACGTGTGGAAGTTGTATAGGAACGCTGTTGGGATTTCTTCCCTGCGGGATTGTTTCCGAAGCAGTATGAGGATCTGCTGGGATAAAAAGAAATCAATACTGGGGAGGATGAAGGCCGCATGACACACGAACAAGCAAAAAAAAACACACTCGCAGTGCCCTCCTACCCCACAGTGCGAGAGAATACACCCGCACACAAAGATAACCAGCGCGTCTGAATGAAACTGAATGGAGAGAGGGAGAGAGGGAGAGTGGTAGGGTTAGATAATTGAGATTTTGTAATTATTGAACGGTCCCAAAACTGTATTGTTGATTATTTACCTTGTGTTATCGATAGGAGTTAAAAAAATTTTAAAAAAAGGTGCTCCTCTCTGTTAAGTCCCACTGTCAGCTATGCTTGCAGAAGCACTGGGTTTAGTGGGGGAAGATTAATGGGAACCAGTCTCTGAATGGTTTACGGGTGTGTGGCCCGGTTTTTCACACTTTAATAAAATCAAAACCCTTATAAAAGCTCACCGTGGTCAAAGCACAGCCAAGTGTAATAAAGCATGGCGACAGCACGTGAAAAATGCAAGGGTTAAAAAAAACAACAACTAAATAACACGTAGAAAAGGAGTAGACAAATAGAACACGATAGAGTTTGAACTATGATGTGCCTTAATCTCAACACACCTCTTAGGTTGACATGGGGCGTTGCAGTCATGAGTGTGCAAATTACTCACCTGTGCTCAACAAAGCAGGGGAAAGTCAGGAAGCTTCAGATATCCTTTGCATTCCTCTAGGTGTTTTAATACAGCGTGTGCTTCAGTCACACTGAGTGGTTCTGGGTCCTGCTTATCCAACACTGAGTTCATTTAGTATCTAATTCTGTCTTCAACTGACTTTGAGCTCAGCTGCCTCTCTCTCTCTCTCTCTCTCTCTCTCTCTCTCTAGAGAGGTAGATAGATAGATAGGTAGATAGATAGATAAATAGAGAGAGATAGATAGATAGATAGATAGATTGATAGATATAGATAGATAGATAGATAGATAGATAGATTGATAGATTGACAGATAGAGATAGATAGATAGATTGACAGATAGAGATAGATAGATAGATTGATAGATATAGATAGATAGATTGATAGATAGATAGAGAGATAGATAGATAGACTGATAGATTGACAGATAGATAGATAGATAGATAGATTGACAGATAGATAGATAGGTAGGTAGGTAGGTAGACAGCTAGAATGAGTTGGCTGGGGCTGCTGGCGGTGTTAAACAAGATTGTCGGTCACGTGATTTGAACGGAATGGGAAACGCACTGTAAGTTTGATCGCCTGGCACGCATCATTCTCCTGACAAGCTCAAAGGAAGCTCAAAGCCAGGTGGAAGCAGACTTGGAGAGAAAGCCCATGACAGCTCAATACAGGAGGAGCAACTGAACCCCCCCAGAACCCACTGCAACCCCCATACAACAGCAAGGGGAAATCCACACAGCACAAATAACAATATTATAAATGTGTTCCGCGAGCTGCCAAGTTAAAGGATTTCTGCGCTGCCATTGCTGTTGTTTTATAGATAGATATAGGAAATCCAGCTTGCACAAATAGGAGGTGTGTGTGCGTGCGTGTGTGTGTGTGTGTGTGGTGCCATGGCAATGGTGTCTACTTGTCTTTAACCACACAACCCCCTGAACCCCCATCTTACTGTGTCCTCCACTAAAAAAAATCCTGGCTGTCAATAAAGAAAATCCTACGCTATGCGTTATTTATTTTGTGTCGCTTGTTCAAATCTTTTTTTTTGTGTTCTTTCTCTCGCTTCTTTACTTGTTGCCAAACGGGCAACTGCAAGTAAGAGAATAAACTTCATTTGATGTCTTTCTCAGTTTCTCTTTTTGTATTTTTTTTTCTTTTTGCTCTTTTGTACAGAGAGAGACGTTAGCTTCTGAGTTTAATGTTCCCCCCATCCCCCGAACTCCTCAGATCTCCCACTTCAAACATTTCTCAATAGGGTGGGGAGTGCTTTGAGTGACTGCTGTGCCCACAATAGCATTGATTAAACATTATCACTGATAGCACAGTTTACATAGGCAAGCCCCTCACTTTTCTGTTCAGTTTTTTCCCATTGTAAGCGATTCACAGCAAAACCATAATTAACAAGGACATTCAAGTCTAACACTGTGCTTTACGAAGATGTACATTTAGCAATGGTGACAAAAAAAAAAAAACAGGATCGCAATCACATTGCAGACATTTCTTTTAAATTGCAAGTTGATTATTGTTGTTGTTGTTGTTCGTTCTCTTATTTATTGATCACAGGTGGTAATAACTATCCTGTTCTGTACCTGTTTTCGTTTTATTGCTGCGTCACCCATTGTACTTGCAAAAATAATAATAATAATAATAATAATAATAATAATAATAATAATAATAATAAATACAATTTAGAAAAATATGTTTTCAGGGAGTTCAAAACAGTTGTCTTGTCGCTCGACAAACCATGGCAAATAAATCGATTTAAGCACTGCTGTAAAAACCTGTGTTCTTTGTGTTTGAGTTGTTGGCTTTTTCGAGTTTTGTTTACTTATATGCAAAGTCTGCGTCCACTTCATCGTGAGCCTCCAATTACACAGGCTGCAAGTCAGTCAGTCAGTGTGCAGGATTGGGCAGAGGTAAGTGCTAGACTTCTATAAGGGTTTCATAGTCGCCTACATTGTCCATCTTTTCAATTCCTAGTTTCAGTAATAGATGGACTCTAACAGCAAATCTCCCCGCCTTTATTTACCTGACCTGCAGTCTGTCAACACTGCCAGCCAGCGTTGCTGTTTCACTCATACAACCCTTATTTTAAAAGATGGAATGATTTCTGTATATGGTCAGTGTTTCTTTCGCAGCCGTTAAACATTCTTATCGCTCTGTGTGTGAAAAGTTATCTAAAAAAAGCAGTGAGGTGATTTGTTCTGTTATCGCTGGTCCCTGGCGTACTGTTCTGACTGTTTCTTTGTGTAAGGAGTACCAGTTCTTGACAGAACTCCCACCTCCTCTCCTGGACAATGCTGTAAAGGGTGTGTCGGGGGGGTGGGGGGTAATCGAGTCAGAACTGTTTGAAATTTTTTTATAAGATTTTCTCGACCAAGAAAAGACGCAAAGCTTTGTGAAGTTGGGCAGCTTTGTTTCGTGCTCTTTGACACACTCTCCCTCCCTCACTCTCTCCCTCCTCCGCTGTGCTGATAAAACTGTTTCTCTCCCTCTTGGCAAACACGCAGTTTCTGAGGTGTACACAGGCCTGAGTGTGTTCTGTTTCCTGTCGTGAATTTTCTGTTAACCTTATAAAAGTATACTGTAGTAAATTTGCAGTTATTTGGCAGTTTCCTCATGGGTTTACTATGCATTTACCATAATTTACAATGTTTTTTTTAATATCCTTTCCATGCTCACCCGTGCTTTCATCATGCTTTATCACACTTTACCATGCTTCTACTATACAAAACTTTTGTAAGGGTTAGTTTACCATGGTTTGTTTTTAAATGTGCTTATAAAGCAGACAGTTGTAATAAAGCACAGTGAATGTAAAATAATAGGGAAGCATTGTAAAGCACAGAGAGGTCTGGTAAAGCATAGGGAAGCATTGTAAAGCACAGAGAGGTATGGTAAAGCATAGGGAAGCATTGTAAAGCACAGAGAGGTCTGGTAAAGCATAGGGAAGCATTGTAAAGCACAGAGAGGTCTGGTAAAGCATAGGGAAGCATTGTAAAGCACAGAGAGGTCTGGTAAAGCATAGGGAAGCATTGTAAAGCACAGAGAGGTGTGGTAAAGCATAGGGAAGCATTGTAAAGCACAGAGAGGTCTGGTAAAGCATAGGGAAGCATTGTAAAGCACAGAGAGGTCTGGTAAAGCATAGGGAAGCATTGTAAAGCACAGAGAGGTCTGGTAAAGCATAGGGAAGCATTGTAAAGCACAGAGAGGTCTGGTAAAGCATAGGGAAGCATTGTAAAGCACAGAGAGGTCTGGTAAAGCATAGGGAAGCATTGTAAAGCACAGAGAGGTCTGGTAAAGCATAGGGAAGCATTGTAAAGCACAGAGAGGTCTGGTAAAGCATAGGGAAGCATTGTAAAGCACAGAGAGGTCTGGTAAAGCATAGGGAAGCATTGTAAAGCACAGAGAGGTCTGGTAAAGCATAGGGAAGCATTGTAAAGCACAGAGAGGTCTGGTAAAGCATAGGGAAGCATTGTAAAGCACAGAGAGGTCTGGTAAAGCATAGGGAAGCATTGTAAAGCACAGAGAGGTCTGGTAAAGCATAGGGAAGCATTGTAAAGCACAGAGAGGTCTGGTAAAGCATAGGGAAGCATTGTAAAGCACAGAGAGGTCTGGTAAAGCATAGGGAAGCATTGTAAAGCACAGAGAGGTCTGGTAAAGCATAGGGAAGCATTGTAAAGCACAGAGAGGTCTGGTAAAGCATAGGGAAGCATTGTAAAGCACAGAGAGGTCTGGTAAAGCATAGGGAAGCATTGTAAAGCACAGAGAGGTCTGGTAAAGCATAGGGAAGCATTGTAAAGCACAGAGAGGTCTGGTAAAGCATAGGGAAGCATTGTAAAGCACAGAGAGGTCTGGTAAAGCATAGGGAAGCATTGTAAAGCACAGAGAGGTGTGGTAAAGCATAGGGAAGCATTGTAAAGCACAGAGAGGTCTGGTAAAGCATAGGGAAGCATTGTAAAGCACAGAGAGGTCTGGTAAAGCATAGGGAAGCATTGTAAAGCACAGAGAGGTCTGGTAAAGCATAGGGAAGCATTGTAAAGCACAGAGAGGGATGGTAAAGCACAGGGAAGCATTGTAAAGCACAGAGAGGTCTGGTAAAGCATAGGGAAGCATTGTAAAGCACAGAGAGGTCTGGTAAAGCATAGGGAAGCATTGTAAAGCACAGAGAGGTCTGGTAAAGCATAGGGAAGCATTGTAAAAGCACAGAGGTGTGGTAAAGCATAGGGAAGCATTGTAAAGCACAGGGAGGTATGGTAAAGCATAGGGAAGCATTGTAAAGCACAGAGAGGTCTGGTAAAGCATAGGGAAGCATTGTAAAGCACAGAGAGGTCTGGTAAAGCATAGGGAAGCATTGTAAAGCACAGAGGTGTGGTAAAGCATATTCAAAAACTTGTCAAACCAAGGTGAACTGTGGTAAATGCAAACTATCACCATGGTGGAAAACTGCAAAATTTACAGCGGTTAATTTTTATAACGATAAAAAAACCTTATAAAAGGTTTTAAAAAAGAGACCAGTGATTTATTATTATTATTATTATTATTATTATTATTATTATTATTATTTATTTCTTAGCAGACGCCCTTATCCAGGGTGACTTACAATTGTTACAAGATATCACAGTACAAAGTATCACATTACAAAATATCACATTATGAAATATCCCATTACAGAATATCCCATTACAGATAAGAGCAGTTATAAAGTACAATAAAATCAGTAGCAAATTAGATCAAATTAAAATTAGACCAAAATAATGAATACAGTAAATAATTCCATGTAAGAGGGATTTCGACTGATAGGAGTTAACTTAACGTAAAAATATTTGCTTATACGAGTCAAGTCCATTAAGAGCACATCGTGAGCACGATAAGTGGGTGAGAACGATTTCAAATAAGAGCAGTTACAAAAAAAAACAGTACCTCTAAGCAGTAGTAAGAAGATTAGTGAGCACTGAAAGAAGATTGCAGTGTTACTGAGCAAACAACTTTAAAAGGGCTTTGTGCTGTAACTATAGCAACAGTGCCTGGTGTCGCTCACCACACTCTGAACCAGCTTGTGACTGCAGAGTTACAGCATCTGCCCGCCCCGCCCCGCCCCGCCCCGCCCCGCCCCATGGCAGCCAGGCTCAGGAGCTATAAGAGCTGAACCCCAGTCTGGCTGGCTCACCTGTCCCGTCTCCACCTGGATTCAACATGGCTTTCATTCCTCCACCAGGATACCAGCCCATCTACAACCCTGTGAGTACCATCGCTGAGAGAGACCATTAGTGTGATTAGAACAATCAATCAATCAATCAATCTTTATTTTATATAGCGCCTTTACAAGAGAGTGAGGAACAATGCATCATACATTAAATACAGTGAAATACAAGGCTAGGATGTGAAGTCTAAGCATTGTGGATGCGTGTGTGTTAAACATGCTTCATGGATTTAACCCTTTCATGCATGAAATATTGAAAATATCTGAGAAAGATAAAAGTAATGACACATAATCTAGATTTTTTTCATTTGACATTGACAAGCTTATTTCCATGGCTTTATATTGGGGAGGGGGGGCATATGAGGCTCTCAAGCATTTGTGTCGTCTGTATGTCCCCATAGACATAAAGACTAGAAGAGAGTTTATATATATATATATATATATATATATATATATATATATATATATATATATATATATATATACACATCTCTCTATGTGGTTGCTGTGCTTAAACTTTATTTAACCAGAAAAAAATCCTGTTGAGATTAAAATCTAAATTGAAAAAAAAAAAAGGTTTTCAAGGGAGACCTGGTCAAGAAGTTTTGCCAAGGGGATCTGCCTGTGTACCAGCACTTCAGTCTTCGTGAAGAAGAGAAAGAGAGATTAACACAGGAGACGCTGTCCTGACACTCTGAAGTTTTTATTGGTGTTAAATAAGTCCGTTCGTTGCAGTGTTGGTTTCGAAAACAAGAAAAGCTGTCCCCAGGTAACTTCCGCACTGAGTGGTTTATATATGAACATAATTTTTGATCTTTTAAAAAATGATATCACAAGTCTGCCCGGAAGCCATACTAGTAGCACAGCATTTCATGTTAGATTTTGAAATGACAGTTGTCAGTTTTCAGTGAAGTATCTGGGAAAACTACAAAGCGGTGTGTAATTCAATATGTTAACGTAACATTATTCAGCAGGTTTGACTGGACTTCATGAAGCAAAATGAGTTCATTCTACAGGGTGATGCAAAACCTTTGAAGCTGTTGTACTCTTCCTCCCCCCCCCACAGCCCGTTCCCTACATCGGACCCATCTATGGAAACCTGCGGCCAGGAATGTCCGTGTACATCCATGGGGAAGTCCCTCACAGGATCACCAGGTATCGAATAAACGAACCAGAAAAAAAATGGGTTTGCAGTCAGATCGCTTCTCTTTATTCCCCTCTAATGGTTTCTGATGACTCGTACAATATTGATCTGCCTGGCAGTTGTTCTGTTAGTGCTGACAGCTTTAATATCTTTGAACTCTGAGTCACTGTTAATACCTTAATGGCAGCTTACCACACAGTCATTTAACAAAGGGTTAGATTGGGTGATTAAGCACATGCATGGAACTTCTTTTAAAAATGTCAGTCTTCGCGAAGATAAAGTCAAGCCAGCCAAATCTGCACAAACCACAAAGATACCGACACTGATTAACTTCCACGCTGACTGTTTTAAAAGTCTCCGAAGATAAAGAAGCCCAATCCCTATCCACCATAATGATGAACAGTGATGATTCAGAGCTCCTGCTCCGCTCTCATCCTCTACGTCGCCCCCCGCAGGTTTCAGGTGAACCTGCAGTGCGGAAACTACGAGGGCTGTGACGTGGCCCTCCACTTCAACCCGCGCTTCGACGGCTGGGACAAGGTGGTGTTCAACACCTTCCAGAACGGGAGCTGGGAGGGGGAGGAGAAGAAGAGGGAGATGCCATTCAGGAAAGGGGAGAGCTTCGAGCTGATCATCATCGTGAACCAGGAGGGGTACCAGGTGAGAGAGGGGAGAGGGGAGAGGGGAGTTGATCATCATCGTGAACCAGGAGGGGTACCAGGTGAGAGGAGAGGGAGAGGGGAGAGGGAGAGAGGGAGAGGGAGCTGATCATCATCGTGAACCAGGAGGGGTACCAGGTGAGAGAGGGAGAGGGAGAGGGAGTTGATCATCATCGTGAACCAGGAGGGGTACCAGGTGAGAGGGGAGAGGGAGAGGGAGAGAGGGAGAGAGGAGAGGGGAGAGGGGAGCTGATCATCATCGTGAACCAGGAGGGGTACCAGGTGAGAGAGGGGAGAGGGAGAGGGAGTTGATCATCATCGTGAACCAGGAGGGGTACCAGGTGAGAGGTGAGAGGGGAGAGAGGGGAGAGGGGAGAGGAGAGGAGAGGGGGGAGAGGGGAGCTGATCATCATCGTGAACCAGGAGGGAGAGGGAGAGGAGGAGAGGAGAGAGGGGAGCTGATCATCATCGTGAACCAGGAGGGGAGAGGAGAGAGGAGAGAGAGGAGAGAGGGGAGCTGATCATCATCGTGAACCAGGAGGGGAGAGGGGAGAGGGGAGAGAGGAGAGAGGGGAGCTGATCATCATCGTGAACCAGGAGGGAGAGGGAGAGGGAGAGGAGAGAGAGGGGAGAGGGGAGCTGATCATCATCGTGAACCAGGAGGGGAGAGGGGAGAGGGGAGATGGGAAGAGAGATGGAAGAAAGAAATTCGAGCTACCAGGTAATGAGGGAGAGGGAGAGGGAGAGACGGGAGGGGGAGATGGAGAAGGAGAAGGAGAAGGAGAGGGGAATGAGGGAGAGAGTTGAGCTACCTGTTATCCCTGAAACCCTCCCTGTCCCTGTCTCCTCAGATCAATGTGAACGGACAGGAGTTCTACCTGTTCCAGCACCGCATGCCCTGCGAGCGAGTCGATACACTGGACATCGCTGGGGACATCATCATCAAGAGCCTCAACATCATCGGCGGGGGCGCGGTGAGTCACGCGGCAGGGGAGCACGGGAAATAGATAGATATATATATATATATACTGGATAGATAGATAGATAGTGATTTTTGTGTAATGTTCTCTTGTGCTTCACTCTCAGCCTCAAGGAGGAATGCCTGGTTATGGAGGAGGGTACATGCCGGTGAGTTTGAAATTAACTGTTGGGTCTCTGCGGTACAGTACTGACCGGTACCTTCAACCGCAGTGCTTTCTGATCTGTGTGTTGTCATAACGAATTGTTAGTAATAACACTAGACTCTGTGTGCAGCGTACTGTAGTGCAGTGCAGTGTATTCAGATCTGCATTGGAGCAGCACGTGCCCTTTGTGTGTGTGTTTGTTTTTTTTGTGGGTGTTTGGGGTTTTTTTGCACGTTACAGTGCATTAAGGGTTAATTTTTTTCCCATGTGCACTTTTACCCTGCGATGGCAAAGCTGTGCCTGTTGTCTCTCTGGGTGCAGCTGTTCCAATGTGCTGTAATTCTAACTCTTGCGTCTCTCTAAACAGCAGGGCGGAGGGATGCCAGGATATGGAGGATCGGTAAGTGACACAATCAGAAGCCCACGGCCAAACCCAAACTCTAGCTTTGCCCTACCAGACTTAAGAAGTGCCGGAACAAATTCTGGAACAGGAGGGATGAAAATAAGATTCCCATTGCACACGCACACACTCACGCACACACTCACACACTCACTCACTCTCTCACTCACACACTCACTCACTCACACAGACACTCACTCTCTCACTCACACACTCACACAGACACTCACACACACACACAGACACACACTCACTCAACAGACACTCACACACTCACACACACAGACAGTGTACTGTACAGTAGAGTGCATATCCCTCAGAGACAGGATCCTTGTGCATTCCTGTAATGTGATTGCTCAGCGTGCTGTAATTGTAACTCCTGTGTCTCTCTCTGTGTTTCTCTCCAAACAGCAGGGTGGAGGCATGCCAGGCTACGGAGGACCGGTGAGTAACACACAGGAAACCAGCCCCACACACACTGCCCTCTGCTGGTGGGGGAGGTACTACAGGGAGGATTTAAAGCAGACTTACAGTCGTCACACACACACACACACACACACTCACATTGAAGCACACACTCACACAGGCACACACACAGACACGCACACACTCACACAGACACACAGACACACACACAGACACTCACACACTCAACAGACACTCACACACTCACACACTCACACACTCACACACACAGACAGTGTACTGTACAGTAGAGTGCATATCCCTCAGAGACAGGATCCTTGTGCATTCCTGTAATGTGATTGTTCAGCGTGCTGTAATTGTAACTCCTGTGTCTCTCTCTGTGTTTCTCTCCAAACAGCAGGGTGGAGGCATGCCAGGCTATGGTGGACCGGTGAGTAACACACAGGAAACCAGCCCCACACACACTGCCCTCTGCTGGTGGGGGAGGTACTACAGGGAGGATTTAAAGCAGACTTACAGTCGTCACACACACACACACACACACACTCACATTGAAGCACACACTCACATTGAAGCACACACAGACACACACACACACACACACACACTCACACAGACACTCACTCACACACACAGACACACACACAGACACTCACACACTCAACAGACACTCACACACACAGACAGTGTACTGTACAGTAGAGTGCATATCCCTCAGAGACAGGATCCTTGTGCATTCCTGTAATGTGATTGTTCAGCGTGCTGTAATTGTAACTCCTGTGTCTCTCTCTGTGTTTCTCTCCAAACAGCAGGGAGGAGGCATGCCAGGCTACGGAGGACCGGTGAGTAACACACAGGAAACCAGCCCCACACACACTGCCCTCTGCTGGTGGGGGAGGTACTGCACTGCAGGGAGGATTAAAAACACTTTGTCGTTACACACACACACTCACATTGAAGCACACACACACTCACACAGACACACACTAACTCACTCACGCACACACAGACACTCACACAGACACGCACACACTCACACAGACACAGAAACGCACACACTCACACAGACACAGACACGCACGCACACACACTCACTCTCTCACTCACACAGACACTCACTCACTCTCTCACACACTCACACACACTCACTCTCTCACTCACACAGACACTCACTCACTCTCTCTCTCACACACTCACACACACTCACTCTCTCACTCACACAGACTCACTCTCTCACTCTCTCACTCACACACTCACACAGACTCTCACTCACAGACACTCACTCTCTCACTCACACAAACACACACACTCACACACTCACACTCACACTCACACAGACACTCACACACACAGACAGTGTACTGTACAGTAGAGTGCATATCCCTCAGAGACAGGATCCTTGTGCATTCCTGTAATGTGATTGTTCAGCGTGCTGTAATTGTAACTCCTGTGTCTCTCTCTGTGTTTCTCTCCAAACAGCAGGGAGGAGGGATGCCAGGCTATGGGGGTCCGGTGAGTATCACACACATAGACCCCCCTTTCAGCTAAGAGCCCTAATCAGCATTCTTTCTAGAGCACTGCTCTGCATCAAACCACTAGCGATCTGGTGCCTTCATCTAGCAGTCATTGCTCAGATTGATTGATTATCAGGATAGTTAACCGAAGAATATCGCTCAGTGGGCAAGTTGCTGCACTTTTTTTAAAAGCATATTTCTTTACCCAGTAAAGTATGCAGCATTCAGTATGAAACAAGTTTGCTATTCCAGTACAACAACAACCAGTCCCTCAAACGTTTCCCACCAGTGAAAGCATAGCAGAGTGCAACAAAGCATAAAACATGATAAAGCATAGGGAAGCATTGTAAAGCACAGAGAGGTCTGGTAAAGCATAGGGAAGCATTGTAAAGCACAGAGAGGTCTGGTAAAGCATAGGGAAGCATTGTAAAGCACAGAGAGGTCTGGTAAAGCATAGGGAAGCATTGTAAAGCACAGAGAGGTCTGGTAAAGCATAGGGAAGCATTGTAAAGCACAGAGAGGTCTGGTAAAGCATAGGGAATCATTGTAAAGCACAGAGAGGTCTGGTAAAGCATAGGGAAGCATTGTAAAAGCACAGAGAGGTCTGGTAAAGCATAGGAAGCATTGTAAAGCACAGAGAGGTCTGGTAAAGCATAGGGAAGCATTG
This sequence comes from Acipenser oxyrinchus oxyrinchus, assembly GCA_030684275.1. Lineage (NCBI taxonomy): Eukaryota > Metazoa > Chordata > Actinopteri > Acipenseriformes > Acipenseridae > Acipenser > Acipenser oxyrinchus. The sequence continues at coordinate 451,124 of CM060281.1, read as the reverse complement.
TAAAGCACAGAGAGGTGTGGTAAAGCATAGGGATGCATTGTAAAGCACAGAGAGGTCTGGTAAAGCATAGGGAAGCATTGTAAAGCACAGAGAGGTGTGGTAAAGCATAGGGAAGCATTGTAAAGCACAGAGAGGTCTGGTAAAGCACAGGGAAGCATTGTAAAGCACAGAGAGGTGTGGTAAAGCATAGGGAAGCATTGTAAAGCACAGAGAGGTCTGGTAAAGCATAGGGAAGCATTGTAAAGCACAGAGAGGTCTGGTAAAGCATAGGGAAGCATTGTAAAGCACAGAGAGGTCTGGTAAAGCATAGGGAAGCATTGTAAAGCACAGAGAGGTGTGGTAAAGCATAGGGAAGCATTGTAAAGCACAGAGAGGTCTGGTAAAGCATAGGGAAGCATTGTAAAGCACAGAGAGGTGTAGTAAAGCATAGGGATGCATTGTAAAGCACAGAGAGGTCTGGTAAAGCATAGGGAAGCATTGTAAAGCACAGAGAGGTGTGGTAAAGCATAGGGAAGCATTGTAAAGCACAGAGAGGTCTGGTAAAGCACAGGGAAGCATTGTAAAGCACAGAGAGGTGTGGTAAAGCATAGGGAAGCATTGTAAAGCACAGAGAGGGCTGGTAAAGGTTATTAAAAAAAAACTTTGTTAAATGCATAGTATAATTATGGGAAAGACATGGAATCAAGTTTACTGCGGTGAACTTGTAGAAGGGTAGGGTTAGAGTTTGGGATGGATGGCAATTTGTTCTCTTATATTCAACAGGGAGGGATGGAGGGATATCCAGGAGGGAACCTACCGGTGAGTTTCAATCAATCAATCAATCAATCAATCAATCAATCAATCAATTCCTTCATTTAAAAGGGGTAAAAAATTAAAAAAATCAGTTGAGATCAGTTTTTTTTTTTTTAAATCCCAGAAGCACTGTAATCTATAAACAAGCCTCCACAAACACACTGACACACACACACACACACACTGACACACACACACACTGACACACACACACACACACACACTGACACACACACACACACTGACACACACACACACTGACACACACACACACTGACACACACACACACACACACACACACACACACACACACACACACACACACACACACACACACACACACACACACACACACACACACACACACACACACACACACTGACACACACACACACACACACACACACACTGACACACACACACACACACACACACACACTGACACACACACACACACACACACACACACACACACACACACACACACACACTGACACACACTGACACACACACACACACACACACACTGACACACACACACACACACACACACACACACACACACACACACACACACACACACACACACACACACACACACACACACACACACACACACACACACACACACACTGACACACACACACACACACACACACACACACACACACACACTGACACACACACACACACACACACACACACACTGACACACACACACACACACTGACACACACACACGCTCTCACAGACACACACAGAGCAACAAAAAAAAACGATATGAACGTAATTTTCACGTATCAAATTATGTCATCAAAGAAACTACAAATTGAAATTGCAGTGAAAGTCGACCGGAAGCCATAATATTAGTACAGCTTGCGTGTTGGATTTCGAAATGTCACTTTATTGTATGATCAGTTTTTCATTAAGTACGTGGAAAACTGCAAAGCGGTGTGTAATTTTTATATTGGTCATTTCATTCAATATATGGAAAACTACAAATATTTCTGAACACCCTGTGTTTTATTTATTTATTTAGTTCTTCTTTTATTTGCTTTTCGCTTCAGGTCATGGGAGGGCCAGCTGTCTACAACCCAGTAAGCAGACTAAAACACACTCTTTGTTTCTCCTATTATTATTATTATTATTATTATTATAACATGTAATAGATCATACAAAGAAAATGGCCCGTCTGGTCTTTGCTTAATAGTTTGTGTAGAATTTATTTTGTTTGTCATGTTAATCAATGCAGTGGTGATGGGTGATTATACTAATATATATATAGAGAGAGAGTGTGAAGTAGTGGTTAGGGCTCTGGACTCTTGACCGGAGGGTCGTGGGTTCAATCCCAGGTGGGGGACACTGCTGCTGTACCCTTGAGCAAGGTACTTTACCTAGATTGCTCCAGTAAAAACCCAACTGTATAAATGGGTAATTGTATGTAAAAATAATGTGATATCTCGTAACAATTGTCGCCCTGGATAAGGGCGTCTGCTAAGAAATAAATAATAATAATAATAATGATATAGGATATGTTTTGGATTTCATATAAAACAGGACTGTATGTCCAGTACTTTACTCAGTGCCACCCACAGGTATTTTTGGGCCTGGGACACGTTTGTAGGCCAGTGTTTCCACCCCAGACTAGCCCCGGGCACTGAGGCCAGTGTAACACTCCACAAGAAGCCAGGCAGCTTGGCATGCCCAGGGTTCGAACCAGCCTGCTCCTATGTGTGCTACCCCCCGGCAGCGCCTGTGGAGTCACACAGTGATGCTCGCTCTCCTTGCCTCCCCACCTCTCTCTCTCTAGGTTGTCCCCTACTCCAGTATGATCCCAGGAGGTCTGACTTCCAAGAGGACTATCATTATTCGAGGGATGGTCCCACCAGGAGCCAACAGGTAAGACTTGCGAACGCCACAGGTACAGAGCGGGACCTTCTTCTGAAAAAGGAGTTCCTTCTAAAAGCCTGCACAGTCAGCATGGAGAGTCGATAGCACGGCACAAATCTCTTTCAGCCTTTTCTGTCAGCCCAGAAGCGATTCGGCAAGCATTCGTTTTAATAGATCGCACAGTGTAAACACATATCATACAAGTGTGCTGTTTTAATATCCATTGTCAATCCTTCAGTCTCCTTCTTTGCAAAGTTTCATCATATGTTTCGTTTAGCTCGTACTAAAGGTTATTTTACCATGGTTTGTTTTTTAATATGCTTCCCCATACCTCTCTGTGCTTTACAATGCTTCCCTATGCTTTACCAGACCTCTCTGTGCTTTACAATGCTTCCCTATGCTTTACCAGACCTCTCTGTGCTTTACAATGCTTCCCTATGCTTTACCAGACCTCTCTGTGCTTTACAATGCTTCCCTATGCTTTACCAGACCTCTCTGTGCTTTACAATGCTTCCCTGTGCTTTACAATGCTTCCCTATGCTTTACCAGACCTCTCTGTGCTTTACAATGCTTCCCTATGCTTTACAATGCTTCCCTGTGCTTTACAATGCTTCCCTATGCTTTACCAGACCTCTCTGTGCTTTACAATGCTTCCCTATGCTTTACCAGACCTCTCTGTGCTTTACAATGCTTCCCTATGCTTTACCAGACCTCTCTGTGCTTTACAATGCTTCCCTATGCTTTACCATCCTCTCTGTGCTTTACAATGCTTCCCTATGCTTTACCAGACCTCTCTGTGCTTTACAATGCTTCCCTATGCTTTACCAGACCTCTCTGTGCTTTACAATGCTTCCCTATGCTTTACCAGACCTCTCTGTGCTTTACAATGCTTCCTATGCTTTACCAGACCTCTCTGTGCTTTACAATGCTTCCCTATGCTTTACCAGACCTCTCTGTGCTTTACAATGCTTCCCTATGCTTTACCAGACCTCTCTGTGCTTTACAATGCTTCCCTATGCTTTACCATACCTCTCTGTGCTTTACAATGCTTCCCTATGCTTTACCAGACCTCTCTGTGCTTTACAATGCTTCCCTATGCTTTACCAGACCTCTCTGTGCTTTACAATGCTTCCCTATGCTTTACCAGACCTCTCTGTGCTTTACAATGCTTCCCTATGCTTTACCAGACCTCTCTGTGCTTTACAATGCTTCCCTATGCTTTACCAGACTCTCTGTGCTTTACAATGCTTCCCTATGCTTTACCAGACCTCTCTGTGCTTTACAATGCTTCCCTATGCTTTACCAGACCTCTCTGTGCTTTACAATGCTTCCCTATGCTTTACCATGACCTCTCTGTGCTTTACAATGCTTCCCTATGCTTTACCAGACCTCTCTGTGCTTTACAATGCTTCCCTATGCTTTACCAGACCTCTCTGTGCTTTACAATGCTTCCCTATGCTTTACCAGACCTCTCTGTGCTTTACAATGCTTCCCTATGCTTTACCAGACCTCTCTGTGCTTTACAATGCTTCCCTATGCTTTACCAGACCTCTCTGTGCTTTACAATGCTTCCCTATGCTTTACCATGACCTCTCTGTGCTTTACAATGCTTCCCTATGCTTTACCAGACCTCTCTGTGCTTTACAATGCTTCTCTATGCTTTACCATGACCTCTCTGTGCTTTACAATGCTTCCCTATGCTTTACCACACCTCTCTGTGCTTTACAATGCTTCCTATGCTTTACCAGACCTCTCTGTGCTTTACAATGCTTCCCTATGCTTTACCAGACCTCTCTGTGCTTTACAATGCTTCCCTATGCTTTACCAGACCTCTCTGTGCTTTACAATGCTTCCCTATGCTTTACCAGACCTCTCTGTGCTTTACAATGCTTCCCTATGCTTTACCAGACCTCTCTGTGCTTTACAATGCTTCCCTATGCTTTACCACACCTCTCTGTGCTTCACCATGATTTCACTGTGCTGTATCACACTGTGCTGTGGTTTTATGACTGGGTACCTCTCTCAGGGTCTCTGTGCTGACGTTGTCTCCTGGCTGCAGGTTCAACATTAACTTCTTGGTGGGCTACTCGCGTGACATTGTGTTCCATCTGAACCCGCGCATCTTGGAGAACATCGTTGTGCGGAACAGCTTCATCGGGGGCAGCTGGGGGCAGGAGGAGAAGGAGCTCGAGTTTAACCCCTTCCAGGCAGGACAGTACTTTGACGTGAGTGCAGCAACAGCGCTGTTCATCCATCACGAGTGTGAAACACTGCGATACAACAAAAACACAATGCACTCAACAACAAGCGTTTCTACGGGAAGCCTTTCTCAGTGTCTTCAATAGAAACACTACAAGAATAATTAATGGCTTACATTTCCACCAGCGGTCTTTCTCAATGTCTTCAGTGTAAATTCATTGTAATTACCCATATTCCATATTCAAACGTTAGCCATTGAATTTACACTGAAGACGCTGAGAAAGACTTCTAGTGGAAACGTTTGCCATTGAATTTACACTGAAGATGCTGAGAAAGACTTCTAGTGGAAACGTTTGCCATTGAATTTACACTGAAGACACTGAGAAAGACTTCTAGTGGAAACGTTTGCCATTGAATTTACACTGAAGACACTGAGAAACGTTTGTCATTGAATTCATGAAATTTCTTTTAGTGTTTCTATTGAAGACACCGAGAAAGACTTCTCAAGTTTCTTTCAGTGTTGGTATTGCAGAGTGAACACAGTGAAGCTCACCTCTCTCTCTCTCTCTCTCTCTCTCTCTCTCTCTCTCTCTCTCTCTCTCTCTCTCTGTCTCTCTCTCTCTCTCTCTCTGTCTCTCTCTCTCTCTCTCTCTCTCTCTCTCTCTCTCTCTCTCTCTCTCTCTCCTCAGATCTCTGTGCGCTCCGGTAACCAGCGTTTCAAGGTGTTTGTGAACGGCCAGCATCTCTGCAACTTCAACCACAGGTTCATGGAGTTCCAGCAGGTGGACACCATCGAGGTGCAAGGAGACGTCCAGCTGTCCTACGTCCAGTTTTAGTAACTCCAGACCCCAGACTACCACAGTATTATTTTTGACCTCAAAATAACAAAAGCTCTACTTGAAGAAGAAACTCCACGGCTTCTCCTTGTGCTGTGTTCTGTTCAGGCTTCTCCCCAAACGTGTGGCCTGTTCATATAAATACAAAAATGATCATTAAAATATTAGGTGTGAGATTCAAGTAGCAAGAAATTATTTTCACTTAAGTGTCTGACTTGAGTAAAATATGTTTAGATAGAATTTGGCCCAATTTAAATAAAAATGTAAAGAAAAATATACTGTACCCCATGTAATCTGTTGAAGTATCAGTGTGTGTGTGTGTGTCAATGTGTGTGTGTCTGTGTGTGTATCTGTGTGTGTGTGTATCTGTGTGTGTGTGTCAGTGTGTGTATCTGTGTGTATCTGTGTGTGTTTGTATCAGTGTGTGTGTATCAGTGTGTGTGTGTGTGTGTATCTGTGTGTGTGTGTATCTGTGTGTGTGTATCTGTGTGTGTATCTGTGTGTGTGTGTCAGTGTGTGTGTATCTGTGTGTGTGTGTGTCAGTGTGTGTGTATCTGTGTGTGTGTGTGTATCTGTGTGTGTGTGTGTGTATCAGTGTGTGTATCTGTGTGTGTGTGTGTGTGTGTGTGTGTCAGTGTGTGTGTATCTGTGTGTGTGTGTGTATCTGTGTGTGTGTATCTGTGTGTGTTTGTGTCAGTGTGTGTGTATCTGTGTGTGTGTGTGTATCTGTGTGTGTGTGTGTCTGTGTGTGTGTCAGTGTGTGTGTATCTGTGTGTGTGTGTGTGTGTCAGTGTATCTGTGTGTGTTTGTGTATCTGTGTGTGTTTGTGTCAGTGTGTGTGTCTGTGTGTGTGTGTGTGTATCTGTGTGTTTGTGTCAGTGTGTGTGTATCAGTGTGTGTGTGTATCTGTGTGTGTTTGTGTCAGTGTGTGTCAGTGTGTGTGTATCAGTGTGTGTGTATCAGTGTGTGTGTGTGTGTGTCAGTGTGTGTGTCTGTGTGTGTGTCAGTGTGTGTATCTGTGTGTGTGTGTCAGTGTGTGTGTATCAGTGTGTGTGTGTGTGTGTGTGTATCAGTGTGTGTGTGTGTCAGTGTGTGTGTGTGTGTGTGTGTGTGTCAGTGTGTGTGTGTGTGTGTGTGTGTGTGTGTGTGATGTGTGTGTGTGTGTGTATCAGTGTGTGTGTGTGTGTGTGTGTGTGTAGTGTGTGTGTGTGTGTCAGTGTGTGTAGTGTGTGTGTGTGTGTGCAGTGTCAGTGTGTGCGTGTGTCAGTACTTGTGTATTTGTTTATTTCAGTGTGTTTGGGATAGAAGGTCGTGAGGTAAAGCAAATGCAAATATTTGTATTTTTCATTTTTTTGAAAAGCTTTATTCAAAAGCACGTATATACAAATCAAACCTGAGTGTTAAACATGCATGCACACAAATACAGACACACACTGACACACACACACACTGACACACACACACACACACACACACACACACTGACACACACACACACACACACACACACACACACACACACACACACACACACACACACACACACACACACACACACACACACACACACACACACACACACACACACACACTGACACACACACACACTGACACACACACACACTGACACACACACACACACTGACACACACACACACACTGACACACACACACACTGACACACACACACACACACTGACACACACACACTGACACACACACACACACACACACACACACACACACACACACACACACACACACACACACACACACACACACACACACACACACACACACACACACTGACACACACACACTGACACACACACACTGACACACACACACACTGACACACACACACACTGACACACACACACACACACTGACACACACACACACACACTGACACACACACACACACACACACACACACACACACACACACACACACACACACACACACACTGACACACACACACACACTGACACACACACACTGATACAGACACAAACTGACACTCACACACTGACACAGACACACACGCACTGACACAGACACACACTGACACTCACACACTGACACACATGCACTGATACAGACACACACTGACACAGACACACACTGACACATACACACTGACACACACACTGACACAGACACACACGCACTGACACAAACACGCACTGATACAGACACACACGCAAATGTTTGCGCTTACAAACAAACACCTTGTCCATGCTCACACACACACATTTCTGTTCACAATTCATAAAACACGGAAAACATACAACCACACGAAGCATGAAATTATACAATGTAGATTTTTTTTTTTTTTTTTTTTGAAATGGAAGTATATTCTCTTCTGTGATCAGAGACACAAATAACGTACAAAATAAAAAAATGCATTAGTTTGCAAAGGCTCTTATAAAAGTTAAAAGAGTACCTCCTTGTTTTAATCAACTGGTTAACTCGAGTCTGAGAAAACTGTCTGCATACCTGTTTAAAAGCAAAGCTAACTGGGCAACACATTACATTCAGTGTCTCTAATGACATAGTAGTGACTTAGTAAATACACGTGTGCTTACACAGCATTATTACAATGTTGCAATGGACTCCGAAAATCATTTTCCACGATATAATCCGAACCATAACCATTTTCTGATACAACTGTGTACTTGCATGTTCACCCTGCTGTTGGAAAGTCTTAGACATGTTGCATTTTTCTCCTCTGATGCATTCTGAGCATCAACAATTTACTCAAAGCCTCCACTGGAGTTTTCTTACACCAACCTTGACTTGCATAAGCAAGGAGTTGAAAAATGCAACATGTCTAAGACTTTTGCACAGCAAGTGTATATTATGTAATGTATTGCACATATTTATATTAGTGCAAAATATAATTTCAACATTTATACATTTTAAAAAAAAAAACATTAATCCTGTGCTTAATTATTATTATTTATTTTTTTTGTGATTGTTAAGATCTCGATAGAAAGAACAAAGCAGCTTGCGAGCTTCTTAGACCGAAGTACCGTGTGCCTGGCAGTGATAAAGTGAATAATTCTCCGAGGCACAGGTGCAGCTGAACCCAGTTAACTCCTGTCACTGCTGAGCTCGTTATTACAGCGATAGCTGGTTTATTACCAGCTTAATCAGCCACTTAAATCAGTCTCTATAGCTAACAAGCTCAGGTGTGTCTTAATATTAAACTCATAGTGAAACCAGGAATGGATCACACTGCTGTGCAACGGGAGTCTTGTTTCAATATCTGGTACTGGGAAACAGTACTGGGGAATGTATTGGTTTTACAGTGGGAGCTGTGAGAGTCTGGGCTGTTTTTTCTATTTTTTTTATGGCTGCACAGATCATTTTCTGTGGGTCTGGAGTGATATTGAAGCACAGCAGTAGTTTTGCACTGGAATGTTCTGCTGTTATATATGAATCCACCTGATCGAGTTATTGGCTATTCCTGATGACGTCCTCATCGTCTGTGTTGAGGTTGTCGAGGACAGGAGTCTGGTCACTCAGGGACTGGACCGCTGGCCAGTCCCAGCAGCCATGCAGTGCAGGCATTCAGAAAAGACGTTTGTCGTTGACGTTGCTGAGTTTGTTCTTGTCTTTCCAGGCAGTGGAGTGAGTAGTCAGTTGGTCAGTCATTGAAGTTACTGGTCTACTTATCAGTCCCATGTTGTCCATGTCCATCAGTTCTCTCCCAGTGACAGCGGAAGGAAAGCAGTGAAGTTACTGGTCTGGTCAGTCCCAGTTATGTGTTACCAGTTGTCCCAGCGACCGGAGAAAAGGGATGGCAGTGAAGGCACAGAGAAAGACTTCTAGTTGAAACGTTTGTCATTTCAAAGCAGAGAGGTTACTGGTCTAGCGATCAGTCCCAGTACATATCAATCAATTGTATCCCAGTGATTGTGCTGTGGAAGCGAAGCAGTGAAGCGCCTGGTCTGGCAATCAGTCCCAGTAGATCTATCGATCAGTTCTCCTGAAAGGCTAAAGCAATCCCCCTCAAACACCAGTTCAGGCTCCGAAGCTACCAGCTCAGTCACTGCCTTGGGGCTTTGGGTTTGCAGCTGACTGGTGAGGCTGTCCGTGGAGGGGTGGCCGGAGACCCGCCTCTGCCTCTTCTTCTCCCTCTCCCTCCTCTCTGCTCTCTCCCAGCCCCAGGCTCTCCCTAGACTCTGCCCTCAGCATCCTGGAGCTCTCCTGCTGGGCAGGGCACAGCACATACCTCCCCGACCTGTGGTGCACCTCCACCGAGGTGACCGAGGAGTCTCCCTTGAGCGGGGGGCCCAGGAGGGAGAAGGGGGGCCCTTTAAGGCATTCGGAGGGGTCCTGGCCCCCCACGGCCCCCAGCTCTGAGGCCTCGTCCCTCCCCTGGCCCTGGGGCTCCTCCATGTTCACGTACAGGATCTCCTCTCCTTCCTGGAGACTGGGCAGCTCTTCCAGGGCTTTCTCGAGCTCGCAGCGCAGCGTCTCAAACCTGGGCCGCTCCTTGGGGCTCAGCAGCCAGCAGGAGAACATCAGGGCGTAGCTGCAAGAGGAGATCGAGACATCATTAAAAAATAAAAAACTATATGAACATAATTTAAATCTTTTATTTAACATCATGTGATCAAAGAAACTACAAAATAATTTCTACAAAAGTCTACCTACCGGTCATAGCCATCATAGTAGTAAAGTATTTTATGTTGGATTTCAAAATTTGTCGGTAATTGTGTAATTGTGTAATTCAATATGTTAACGTAACATTATTCAGCAGGTTTTCATTCAGCTTTATGAAGCAATAGTGTAATTCTATAGGGAGATACTGAACGTTTGTCTGGAGCTGCAGTTGAAGGGAGGGGTGACCTACATGAAGTCCAGACAGTCGGAGGCTGCTTCAGTCGGTTCCCTGCCGCAGGTAGTCGAGATCTCGCTGTTCTCAACGCTGGGCACGGGTCTGACCCCGGGTAGCAATCTCCCACATCGTCACCCCAAACGACCACTGAGAGAGAGGGAGGGAGGAGGAGAGTGTGAGAGAGAGGGAGGGAAGAGGAGAGTGTGAGAGAGAGGGGGGGAGAGTGAGAGCGGAGAGAGGGGGAGAGAGAGGTGAGAGAGGAGGGCGGGGAGACAGAGGGAGAGAGAGAGAGGGGAGAGAGAGTGTGTAAAGAGAGGGGAGAGTGTGAGACAGAGGAGAGAGGGAGTGTGATAGACAGAGACGGAGGAGAGTGTGAGGGAAAGAGTTTGAAAGTGATGTGAGAATAGAGGAAACAGAGAAAGGATAGAGATGGAGGAACGAGAGAGAGAGAGAGAGAGAGAGAGAGAGAGAGAGAGAGAGAGAAGAGGTGTAAAAGTGATGTGTGAGAACAGATAGAAAACAGAGAGAAACTAGACAGAAAGAGAGACGGATAGTTTGGAAGTGACGTGAGAGAAGAGAGACAGAGAGCGAGAGAGAGCTGGTGTTTCACAACAGGTGTGTGATACACAGACAGCTGGACAGGCAGACGGCATACCCCCTCCACACAGCCGACAGAGAGAGAGGGAAATAAATAATCTGGGTTTGTTCTTGGTAAAGCCTCAGTTCTGAAGCTCGGGCTGGTTTGACGGGACGTCCCCGGCCCCCAGTCGGAACTCACCACGTCGCTCTTGCTCGTATAGACCCGGTCGGCCAGGCTCTCGATGGCAATCCACTTCACCGGCATCTTGGAGATCCGGCCCTGCCGGTAGTAATCCCCGTTGTAGATCTTCTTAGAGAGCCCAAAGTCAGCCACGCACACCGTCATGTTCTCATTCAACCTGCAGGGGGAGGCGCCGAGTCAGACAGGAGCGTGTATGTACAGCCTTAGAAAAGTGACCCATAGTAAAAGCACAGCAAAGTGTAATAAAGCACAGAGAGGTCTGGTAAAGCATAGGGAAGCATTGTAAAGCACAGAGAGGTCTGGTAAAGCATAGGGAAGCATTGTAAAGCACAGAGAGGTCTGGTAAAGCATAGGGAAGCATTGTAAAGCACAGAGAGGGATGGTAAAGCATAGGGAAGCATTGTAAAGCACAGAGAGGTCTGGTAAAGCATAGGGAAGCATTGTAAAGCACAGAGAGGTCTGGTAAAGCATAGGGAAGCATTGTAAAGCACAGAGAGGTCTGGTAAAGCATAGGGAAGCATTGTAAAGCACAGAGAGGTCTGGTAAAGCATAGGGAAGCATTGTAAAGCACAGAGAGGTGTGGTAAAGCATAGGGAAGCATTGTAAAGCACAGAGAGGTCTGGTAAAGCATAGGGAAGCACAGAGAGGTCTGGTAAAGCATAGGGAAGCACAGAGAGGTCTGGTAAAGCATATTAAAATAGATAGATCTACACCCTTTGCTAATTTTTTTTTAATCTTCACTGTTTTATGATAAAAATGAAACTTCTTTTCTGGTTTGATTACGACCATTCCAGCCGTGCTGAAAATGAAAGCATGTTCAAAAGGGTTTTTATTTTTTTTTCTTAAAGGGCTGCATCATCATGGTGCAGGCATGTGGTAGGCGTGTGCGTGTGCGTGTGTGTGTGCAGGCCACTCACATGCAGTTCAGGGCGGCCAGGTCTCGGTGAATGAAGTTCTTGTTGCTGAGATACTCCATCCCTCGAGCGATATCCGTCATGAACTTCACAAGCATCGGCACAGGCAGGTACTGAGGGGAGGGGGAGGGGCAGAGTGACTGACACACACACACACACACACACACACACACACACACACACACACACACACACACACACACACACACACACACACTCAAAGGCTGCTTCATACTTTAGATTCTACTAGGGTTGAGAAAGATTCAGTTGCCCCCTACAACCCAGCACCTATAGTCAGTCCCCTGTACACCCAGCCCCTATAGCCAGTCCCCTGTACACCCAGCTCCTATAGTCAGTCCCCTGTACACCCAGCCCCTATAGCCAGTCCCCTGTACACCCAGTGCCTATAGCCAGTCCCCTGTACACCCAGTGCCTATAGCCAGTCCCCTGTACACCCAGCTCCTATAGTCAGTCCCCTGTACACCCAGCCCATATAGCCAGTCCCCTGTACACTCAGCCCCTATAGCCAGTCCCGAAACGCACCACAGGGCTGTCTCCGAGCCGGGAGTACAGCAGGTAGCTGTGCAGGTCTCCGTGCTTCATAAAGGGCAGGATCACCACCGGGGAGGGGAACCCCTCACTCTCCACACTCTGCAGACACACGCCTGGGGGGGGGGGGAGACCGGGGTGAACAGGGCGAGTGAGGCAGAGAGGAGAGCGAACAGAACACAGTAATGACGTACAGCTGGCACTAGAATTAAAGATTAAAACCCAGTCGGGCTACAAATGATGACTTGCCTCTTAATAGGAAACACCATGAGAACATATATATATATATATATATATATATATATATATATATATATATATATATATATATATATATATATATATATATATATATATATAAAACAAGGTGTGACACAATGTCGTGTAGCAATATCTATATATCAGATATACAAAAACAAGGTCAGGTTTTCAAACGAATCCCAAATGTTCTGCTTTTTACTGTCAATTGGCACTGATGCGGAAATCCCGTTACATCACCATTCCTCAGCTTCACTCCCAGTCTCAGTCTCCTATTCTTATTTAAACCAGTCCGCAGCTTGGTATCAGATGTATTGCCCTCGACTTGAAGCGCGCAGTCTAGCCTTCCTCGCGACTATACGCGTGTCTGTACGTTGAGGCTCGTTTAGCTAGGAGTCCGGTTAAACTCTTAAATGTTTATGTCAATTGATATGTGATTCTTGACAAATTCCATGAGGGACATCTTAAAATCTCAACTCAGCTTTACCACACTGTGCTGTGCTTTTACCAGGGTGGATATCAAAGCAGTAAACTTTGAGAAGGGACTGGTTCATTATCTTCTCTGTGCTTCACTACACTTTGAGAAGGGACTGGTTCATTATCTTCACTGTGCTTCACTACACTTTGAGAAGGGGCTGGTTCATTATCTTCACTGTGCTTTACTGCACTTTGAGAAGGGGCTGGTTCATTATCTTCACTGTGCTTCACTGCACTTTGAGAAGGGACTGGTTCATTATCTTCTCTGTGCTTTACTACACTGTGCTGTGCTTTTACCAGGGGGATACTAAAGCAGTACACTTTGAGAAGGGGTATTGTAAAGTACAGACATAGACACACACACACTGACACTCAGACACACACACACTGCTGTACAGTATAAAGGGCCTCCCTCACCAATCAGTTTCATGACGTTGGGATGATCAAACTCCTTCATGCAGGCAGCTTCCCGAAGAAAATCCTCCATCTCACTGCGTGTGCAGATAGCTACTGCAGGGAGAGAGAGACAGTGAGATGCTAACATCACACACTCGCTACTGCAGGGAGAGACAGACAGTGAGATGCTAACATCACACACTCGCTACTGCAGGGAGAGACAGACAGTGAGATGCTAACATCACACACTCGCTACTGCAGGGAGAGACAGACAGTGAGATGCTAACATCACACACTCGCTACTGCAGGGAGAGACAGACAGTGAGATGCTAACATCACACACTACTACTGCAGAGAGAGAGACAGTGAGATGCTAACATCACACACTCGCTACTGCAGGGAGAGACAGACAGTGAGATGCTAACATCACACACTACACTGCAGAGAGAGACAGACAGTGAGATGCTAACATCACACACTCGCTACTGCAGGGAGAGACAGACAGTGAGATGCTAACATCACACACTCGCTACTGCAGGGAGAGACAGACAGTGAGATGCTAACATCACACACTAATGCAGAGAGACAGACAGTGAGATGCTAACATCACACACTCGCTACTGCAGGGAGAGACAGACAGTGAGATGCTAACATCACACACTCGCTACTGCAGGGAGAGACAGACAGTGAGATGCTAACATCACACATTCGCTACTGCAGGGAGAGACAGACAGTGAGATGCTAACATCACACACTAATGCAGAGAGAGAGAGACAGTGAGATGCTAACATCACACACTCGCTACTGCAGGGAGAGACAGACAGTGAGATGATAACATCACACACTCGCTACTGCAGGGAGAGACAGACAGTGAGATGCTAACATCACACACTCGCTACTGCAGGGAGAGACAGACAGTGAGATGCTAACATCACACACTCGCTACTGCAGGGAGAGACAGACAGTGAGATGCTAACATCACACACTCGCTACTGCAGGGAGAGACAGACAGTGAGATGCTAACATCACACACTAATGCAGAGAGAGAGAGACAGTGAGATGCTAACATCACACACTCGCTACTGCAGGGAGAGACAGACAGTGAGATGCTAACATCACACACTCGCTACTGCAGGGAGAGACAGACAGTGAGATGCTAACATCACACACTCGCTACTGCAGGGAGAGACAGACAGTGAGATGCTAACATCACACACTCGCTACTGCAGGGAGAGACAGACAGTGAGATGCTAACATCACACACTCGCTACTGCAGGGAGAGACAGACAGTGAGATGCTAACATCACACACTGCTACTGCAGGAGAGACAGACAGTGAGATGCTAACATCACACACTCGCTACTGCAGGGAGAGACAGACAGTGAGATGCTAACATCACACACTCGCTACTGCAGGGAGAGACAGACAGTGAGATGCTAACATCACACACTCGCTACTGCAGGGAGAGACAGACAGTGAGATGCTAACATCACACACTCGCTACTGCAGGGAGAGACAGACAGTGAGATGCTAACATCACACACTCGCTACTGCAGGGAGAGACAGACAGTGAGATGCTAACATCACACACGCTACTGCAGGAGAGACAGACAGTGAGATGCTAACATCACACACTGCTACTGCAGGAGAGACAGACAGTGAGATGCTAACATCACACACTCGCTACTGCAGGGAGAGACAGACAGTGAGATGCTAACATCACACACTCGCTACTGCAGGGAGAGACAGACAGTGAGATGCTAACATCACACACTGCTACTGCAGGAGAGACAGACAGTGAGATGCTAACATCACACACTCGCTACTGCAGGGAGAGACAGACAGTGAGATGCTAACATCACACACTCGCTACTGCAGGGAGAGACAGACAGTGAGATGCTAACATCACACACTCGCTACTGCAGGGAGAGACAGACAGTGAGATGCTAACATCACACACTCGCTACTGCAGGAGAGACAGACAGTGAGATGCTAACATCACACACTCGCTACTGCAGGGAGAGACAGACAGTGAGATGCTAACATCACACACTCGCTACTGCAGAGAGAGACAGACAGTGAGATGCTAACATCACACACTCGCTACTGCAGGGAGAGACAGACAGTGAGATGCTAACATCACACACTCGCTACTGCAGGGAGAGACAGACAGTGAGATGCTAACATCACACACTCGCTACTGCAGGGAGAGACAGACAGTGAGATGCTAACATCACACACTCGCTACTGCAGGGAGAGACAGACAGTGAGATGCTAACATCACACACTCGCTACTGCAGGGAGAGACAGACAGTGAGATGCTAACATCACACACTCGCTACTGCAGGGAGAGACAGACAGTGAGATGCTAACATCACACACTCGCTACTGCAGGGAGAGACAGACAGTGAGATGCTAACATCACACACTCGCTACTGCAGGGAGAGACAGACAGTGAGATGCTAACATCACACACTCGCTACTGCAGGGAGAGACAGACAGTGAGATGCTAACATCACACACTCGCTACTGCAGGGAGAGACAGACAGTGAGATGCTAACATCACACACTCGCTACTGCAGGGAGAGACAGACAGTGAGATGCTAACATCACACACTCGCTACTGCAGGGAGAGACAGACAGTGAGATGCTAACATCACACACTGCTACTGCAGGAGAGACAGACAGTGAGATGCTAACATCACACACTCGCTACTGCAGGGAGAGACAGACAGTGAGATGCTAACATCACACACTCGCTACTGCAGGGAGAGAGAGACAGTGAGATGCTAACATCACACACTCGCTACTGCAGGGAGAGACAGACAGTGAGATGATAACATCGCACACTCGCTACTGCAGGGAGAGACAGACAGTGAGATGCTAACATCACACACTCGCTACTGCAGGGAGAGAGAGACAGTGAGATGCTAACATCACACACTCGCTACTGCAGGGAGAGAGAGACAGTGAGATGCTAACATCACACACTCGCTACTGCAGGGAGAGACAGACAGTGAGATGCTAACATCACACACTCGCTACTGCAGGGAGAGACAGACAGTGAGATGCTAACATCACACACTGCTACTGCAGGAGAGAGAGACAGTGAGATGCTAACATCACACACTCGCTACTGCAGGGAGAGACAGACAGTGAGATGCTAACATCACACACTCGCTACTGCAGGAGAGACAGACAGTGAGATGCTAACATCACACACTCGCTACTGCAGGAGAGACAGACAGTGAGATGCTAACATCACACACTCGCTACTGCAGGGAGAGACAGACAGTGAGATGCTAACATCACACACTCGCTACTGCAGGGAGAGACAGACAGTGAGATGCTAACATCACACACTCGCTACTGCAGGGAGAGACAGACAGTGAGATGCTAACATCACACACTCGCTACTGCAGAGAGAGACAGACAGTGAGATGCTAACATCACACACTCGCTACTGCAGGAGAGACAGACAGTGAGATGCTAACATCACACACTCGCTACTGCAGGAGAGACAGACAGTGAGATGCTAACATCACACACTCGCTACTGCAGGGAGAGACAGACAGTGAGATGCTAACATCACACACTCGCTACTGCAGGGAGAGACAGACAGTGAGATGCTAACATCACACACTGCTACTGCAGAGAGAGAGAGACAGTGAGATGCTAACATCACACACTCGCTACTGCAGGAGAGAGAGACAGTGAGATGCTAACATCACACACTCGCTACTGCAGGGAGAGACAGACAGTGAGATGCTAACATCACACACTCGCTACTGCAGGGAGAGACAGACAGTGAGATGCTAACATCACTCACTCGCTACTGCAGGGAGAGACAGACAGTGAGATGCTAACATCACTCACTCGCTACTGCAGGGAGAGAGAGACAGAGAGATGCTAACATCACACACTCGCTACTGCAGGGAGAGACAGACAGTGAGATGCTAACATCACACACTCGCTACTGCAGGGAGAGACAGACAGTGAGATGCTAACATCACACACTCGCTACTGCAGGGAGAGAGAGGGGGAGAGATGCTAACATCACACACTAATGCAGAGAGAGAGAGAGAGACAGAGAGATGCTAACATCACACACTAATGCAGAGAGAGAGATGCTAACATCACACACTACTGCAGAGAGAGAGACACACACAGAGAGATGCTAACATCACACACTACTGCAGAGAGAGAGACAGTGAGAGAGATACAGTGAAAGAGACAGCGAGACACTCTCTGCATGTGCAAAGAGCTCATGCAGAGACACACAGAGACACTACAGCAGCGCTGGTGCTTCCTCACTTTTCATGGTCTTCACGGCAACTTTGAGGACGTAGTCCTCCTGACTGAGCTGCCCTTGCATCACCGAACCGAACTCCCCTGAGAGAAGCAACGAGAACGAGAGGAA
The DNA here is from genome assembly GCA_030684275.1 of Acipenser oxyrinchus oxyrinchus. Classification (NCBI taxonomy): domain Eukaryota; kingdom Metazoa; phylum Chordata; class Actinopteri; order Acipenseriformes; family Acipenseridae; genus Acipenser; species Acipenser oxyrinchus. The sequence continues at coordinate 432,761 of CM060281.1, read as the reverse complement.
CGATGAATACACTCTTAAAACGAGGGAGGAGGTGTGCAGTACCTTCTCCAGGGTCTTTGCTAGAGTACGTTTGAGAGGGAGGGAGAGATGGAGAGAGGGAGGGAGGGAGGGAGTGTGCACTACCTTCTCCAGGGTCTTTGCTAGAGTACGTTTGACAGGGAGGGAGGGAGAGATGGAGAGATGGCGGGAGTGTGCACTACCTTCTCCTAGTGTCTTCCCGAGTGTCAGTCTGTGTCGATCCACCATCACATCCTGCAGCTTCTCTTTGAGTTCGTCGCTGATGCCCAGAGTGTTCACTACAAGACAGGGAGGAGAACACAGTGTTAGTACTGCATACACTGTGCAGCATTTCACAGGGCTGGGCTTTACCACCTCTCTGTGCTTTACAATGCTTGCCTATGCTTTACCAGACCTCTCTGTGCTTTACCATGCTTTCACTGTGCTGTGCTGTTACTATGGGAGATTGTTATAAGAGAATGCAGGACTAGGTATCTCCACGCATATCTGTCTGTTTTCAACACAGACAGGTCGGAATGCTTCACAGGTGATGATGTCATTCATGACCTCAGATGAAAGATGAAACACACAGAACACAAATCATGTTCTAACACGCGCTGCAGATCCAACACTGGGCTGGCTGTTACTTTTATTTTTAAAAGCGAATTCAGACAAAATTCCAGGGAATTCCACTGCAGAAAGATGATCCATTTCCTAGTTTTGAAAGCTGATTGGAAGTGATTGTTCCTCTCGTCTGGGGTGCTGAAAAGCTTACAAAAACTAAGATAAAAGGCTAGTTGGTAAAAAAAAAAAAAAATTGAACAATTAAAACAAAAATGAAATTAAATTGGAATAAAAATGTTTAAAAAAAACTAAATAAAATGTTGTACGTTCTCTATATCCTGTGTGTTTGGAGCAGTTGAACGTTCTCTATCGCCTGTGTGTTTGGAGCAGTTGAACGTTCTCTATTGCCTGTGTGTTTGGAGCAGTTGAACGTTCTCTATATCCTGTGTGTTTGGAGCAGTTGAACGTTCTCTATATCCTGTGTGTTTGGAGCAGTTGAACGGTCTCTATCGCCTGTGTGTTTGGAGCAGTTGAACGTTCTCTATATCCTGTGTGTTTGGAGCAGTTGAACGGTCTCTATCGCCTGTGTGTTTGGAGCAGTTGAACGTTCTCTATCGCCTGTGTGTTTGGAGCAGTTGAACGTTCTCTATATCCTGTGTGTTTGGAGCAGTTGAACGGTCTCTATATCCTGTGTGTTTGGAGCAGTTGAACGGTCTCTATATCCTGTGTGTTTGGAGCAGTTGAACGTTCTCTATCGCCTGTGTGTTTGGAGCAGTTGAACGTTCTCTATCGCCTGTGTGTTTGGAGCAGTTGAACGTTCTCTATATCCTGTGTGTTTGGAGCAGTTGAACGGTCTCTATCGCCTGTGTGTTTGGAAATGCACCAGCATTGCTGAGACTGAAACCCTCTTGTTTTCTGTTTCCCTCCAGCTGAGTGACATCAGCAGGAACACAGACATCTCTTAATCTGAGTCGCATTTTCCACGGAGCGGCGGCCAAGAGTTTCAAACAAAAACAAGTGAGGGGGACGGGGGAGGGAGGGAGAGAGAAAGAGAGGGGGGGGGGAGGAGAGTGAGAAAACCCTCACCCTTTTAAATTCTGTGAACTGACATTTATTTAATACCAGCCGACAAATACTTCTCTAAGTTATCAGTACACCCCAGCTTCGAAGCACCACACACAGTACTGTCCCTCAGCATTTGAACGAGCAACAAAACTGAGCAGAGAAGCATAGACTGCCTCCTCCATAGCCAGGCTCTAGAGGGCGCAGTACTGCATGATAGCCACTAGAGGGAGGCAGTAACGCATGGTCGTCTCTGGAGGGACTTTTTTATGAGTCTTTCCAGCTGTGGGCGTTAATTGTGTAACAGCGGTCCCCAGGTGGGTGGGTGGGTGTGTTTATAAAGACCGATCTGACATCGTGCCTGACTCCCTACAATGTACACGGGGAGTTTTAAAAAATAAATAAACTTTGTAATCTTAAAAAAAACAAAAACTTGTTTGGACGATCCACCGAGCTAGTACTTGAAGCAAAAATGGAAGCTGCTGTAAGTCGGTCTAGTCGAAACAAAAAAAAATGCTATCCCTCTTCCTTAAGAACCCGGTGCCTTTTATTTTCCAAACTAAACCCATGCATAAAACTATAACCAATGCAGTCAGTCTGCCGACAGCGTCTCTGTCTAGTTAGTTGTAATTAACATGCAGGATCGTTGCAGCTCGTCTGTTTAGAGGCCCGCGCGGCTGAGCTGCCAGAGTCTTTGTGACGTGGGGGGTCGCCGTGGCAACCCGGGTCTCAACGCAGGGTGCATGCACAGTGTCTCTCTGTGTGCGTTCTGCTGGTTTGGATCCGAGCTAAACTTCAGAAGTTCTTATCAAGCCTTTATATAAAAAAAAAGGATACATGCTGTGTCCCTGACAGTACAAAACCGCAGTAGTCCCCCTTTAAATGTTTTACAGAAAGTTGATAAAATATGGTAGCGCTTTACATTGTGTCTCAAATTATTATTAGTTTATTTAGCAGACGCCTTTATCCAAGGCGACTTACAGAGACTAGGGTGTGTGAACTATGCATCAGCTGCAGAGTCACTTACAACAACGTCTCACCCGAAAGACGGAGCACAAGGAGGTGAAGTGACTTGCTCAGGTTCACACAATGAGTCAGTGGCTGAGGTGGGATTTGAACCAGGGACCTCCTGGTTGCAAGCCCTTTTCTTTAACCACTGGACCACACAGCCTCTCAAATGACTGTGCGTTTACATAGTGGTTACTTAATAAATACGTGTGTGCTTACACAGCATTAAAGTGTTATTCGGACTTCATGTGGAAGTGTTTTTGCACGCTATATGCAAGAACACAATTGAAAAGGGTTAGGTTTTGTGTTAGGGTTATATCCTGCGAAAAAAAGTACTTCTGCAAAAAGAAGCACGGAGAAGTGCACCGCGGCGCACGGTAAAGCCGAGGTTGTAGCACACGTGTAGGTTGTAGGAAGGCACAGCGTTGTTGCGTGCTCCGTCAGCGGTACTCACGCGTGGCCTCTGTGGTTCTGCGGCTGTAGGATCGCCGCGCTCGGTAGCGCACCACCAGCTCTCCTCTCTCCATCATCGGCTCGAACGCTTCCCTGAGAACAGACGCAGGAGACAGGGAGTCAGGAGACGCTCCCGGTGCAGCGCCGGTGCATTCACGGAGGCACATTGAGGCTCTGATCAGCCGACGCTTGTGTGTTACAATGGAACATATTCAATTCAGATCACTTGTATGCAGTTCAATTCAATTCAATTCAGTTCAATGCAAATCACTTGTATGCAATTCAATTCAATTCAATGCAAATGACTTATCTGCAATTCAATTCAATTCAATGCAAGTCACTTATCTGCAATTCAATTGTATTGAATCACCTTCAGTGAAATCCCTGCTTGTTTTCTAGGCTGAAGATATGTTCACTCTTTGAACCCGTGCTCTGTGTGTGTGTGTGTGCCTCTCATGTCATTCATTCCTGGGGAGCTTCCTCAATGTCGACAGCATCTTTTTCAAGGTTAGTTTGACATTTTGACAGACTGTGGGGATTGGGTTGTGTTTGCTACCGCTGCTCCAGTTCATTCTAATTTAAATGTGTTTTTTATTTCATTCGGAACTTGTGTATGTGGTTTTAAATATACCTCTGTGTGCTTTACAATGCTTCCCTATGCTTTACCAGACCTCTCTGTGCTTTACAATGCTTCCCTATGCTTTACCAGACCTCTCTGTGCTTCACAATGCTTCCCTATGCTTTCCCATGCTTGCACTGTGCTGTGTCACACTGTGCTGTATCACACTGTGCTGTATCACACTGTGCTGTGTGTGTTTAATGGGTACGAGGGGCACAGGTTTTTTTTAGGACTCACCCGTATTGCGTCTCTTTCTTGCGGAGTCGATGCGGCATTACGCCGACCATGACCAGCAAGAGGCAATCGCCACGGCAACAGCCATGGCAACGTACCACCAGTGCCAGGAAAACACATCTGGTGACACTGGAGAGTGAGACAGAGAGTGAGAGAGAGGGTGAGACAGAGAGTGAGATAGAGGATGAGACAGGGAGTGAAATAGAGAGGGGAAAAGAAAGAAAGAAAAGGGATATCTATAGAGAGAGCTGTACGTTAATATATCACTATTGAAATGAATGGAGTGATCTAGGCCACAATAATCCCTATTGAAATGTTCAAAGTTTGTATGTTGATTTCACACACACACACACACACACACACACACACACACACACACACACACACTGACACACACACACACACACACACACACTCACACACACACACACACACACACACACACCACTCAACTAAGTAGTGACTTGGTAATACTTTTTGGTGATGAGCCATGATCTGTCTATCGATGGAAAGACAGAGGGAGGGAGAACGAGAGACAGAGGGAGGTTTGTCTTTTCTCTTCAAACAGTCCACAAACTCGAACCCCAGGTTCTCCTTACCTCCAGACTGCAGGCCCCCCATCTCTGTGTGAACAAGGGAAAAAAGACAACACAGCTGTCAGTGATTTCATTGAGATACAAGCTGTGCGTCTAGCATGTTAAACACGAGTTGAGATACAAGCTGTGCGTCTAGCATGTTAAACACGAGTTGAGATACAAGCTGTGCGTCTAGCATGTTAAACACGAGTTGAGATACAAGCTGTGCGTCTAGCATGTTAAACACGAGTTGAGATACAAGCTGTGCGTCTAGCATGTTAAACACGAGTTGAGATACAAGCTGTGCGTCTAGCATGTTAAACACGAGTTGAGATACAAGCTGTGCGTCTAGCATGTTAAACACGAGTTGAGATACAAGCTGTGCGTCTAGCATGTTAAACACGAGTTGAGATACAAGCTGTGCGTCTAGCATGTTAAACACGAGTCTCCTGCTCTCGTGTGCTGCGCAGTCGTGAAACACGAAGGCTTTTTCCTTCCGTTAGTTCTACATCTATCGTTTTTGTCTCCTTATGCTTTACCATGCTGTCACTGTGCTGTGCTTTTACTATGGGAAACGTTTCTCAGGGTTCGTTTTTTTTGTTTTTTTTGGCCAGCTCTGGGTTACAGTAAAGCAGCGTGTTTTTGTTCAGTTTTGTTGCAGTGTCAGAGATAGCAGGGCCTCACCTGGCTGGAAGGAGGACAGGCTGAGGGGGAGACTCCAGGGCCCCTGCCCTGCCCCAGTGTACGCGCACACCCGCACAGAGAAGTTGCTCCCGGGAAGGGAGAGGTTAAAGGTCATCTCCGTGGCGTTACCTGCGTCTATCAACTGCAGCCAGAGAAATAGAGAGAGAGGTGAGGGGCAGGGGCAGGGGCAGGGGTAGGGGTAGGGGCAGGGGGAGAGGGACAGGGTCTCTCACAGTCAGTAACTCACCTCTCCTGATTCCTGGCTCCGATAGGCCAGCCAGTATCCTCTCAGAACTCCGTTCAGCCGGCCCGCTGGCTCCTCCCACTTCACCAGAGCGAGGCTGCCGTTGTACTCTGCTCTGACATTGGCGGGAGCGAGACTCGGCACTGAAACAATAAATCATCATCGTCATCATCATCATCATGGCAGAGGTGTAGAAGGATGGGCCAGGCTTTTCAGTGAAGGCTCAGCTGAGATTATTTCAATACTGAGCTGGTGTCCTGATGTATATTTATCTGTTGCGCATGAATCTTTGTAAGTTTCACAACCAGATTGAGGCACATGGTCAAGCACACACATTACCCTTCAATAGAAGTGAGTACACAGTTAATGCCTTTCGAATTTCTGCCAGTCGGCATTCTCATTCCACTTTGCAGCTTGCAGTGGAGACTTGGGCTTTTGCCTCAAACTAGGTCTCCCGGGTTTCAAACCGCTGTTCCTGAAAAAGTGGCTTTGTGCTCAACTCAGCTTAACGACACGCTCGTAAACGTTCTGGAATGTTCTGACATCTGGTGTTTTCATTGGCCGAGAGTGGCTTTATGATTTAATAATATGTGATGTAATAAAAATAATAATAATCATCATCATAATCATAATCATAGGCACTAAACCCCCACCTCAGTCACTCTATTTCCTGCCCTCGCCTTGGATCTCCAGCTAGCGATGATGATGGTCAGGAATTCGTTTTTGGGCTTCAATTGTTTCCACATGTGTCTGATAGATCCAACCCCTCCCCTCCTCTCCCTCCCCTCCCATGTTTTCTCCACTCAAGAACCCCCCACCCACCCCTCCTCCTGACTGTTCCAACAGTGAGAGAGAGGGAGAGAGATCAAAGAAGGAATGGAGAGACGGAACAGTTGGAATAGTGGACGAGAAGAGGAAGAGAGAGAGAAAAAAGCAAGAGAGCGAGGGATGGAGAGGGAGAAAGAGAGCAGGAGAGGGAGAGAACGAGAGAGAGAGAGAGGAGGTAACAGAAATCTTAAAAGTTCAGCAGACCAGAGTTTCCTGTCCAAGACAAAGAGCCAATGGCTGGGTCTCGTTTAAATCCCAGTACACCGCTGCTGGCTGGGAGAGCTTTTCTCAACACCCACACCTTTCGGGAAAAAAGCTTGAGAACCCTGGCTGGAATCCAGGGGTGTCATTTGTGGTTTTTAAATTCACCCTCCCTTCCTACTCCCACAGAGATCTCATGTATTTATTTATTTATTAGAGAGGGGCTGGGGACTGTGAGACTGTGGGGAGGGGTTGCAGGGTTGCATCAAAGGAACCCACGACATTCCTCTCTTCTTTTTTTTTTTTTTTCTTGAAATGTATTTATAGCTTGCACTTGTAAAAGAAGTAAACCGACACTTAGACCTTTTTTTTTTTGGTCTAACTGGCGAGAATTTTACTATTTGCAAATGATAACCCATATGCAAAAAAAAAAAAAAAAAATTCTATACATAACATGTACAATAAAAAAAAAAACGCTTTCCTTTAACCCTGAACGACGAAACTGTCCTGAAACGATACATTTTACGATATACTGTATGAGTAAGACACTTACTGTTTAATTTGTTTGTTTGTTTTTTGTTTGTATATTGAAACACGCCGAGGTAAAGTTAGACATCCCGCGAGAGGGTTCAATTCTCAGTGCAGTTTATTCCAGGTCGTCATTAGCGCATTTTCTTGTGTCAAAGTTAAATAAAAAACATAATTTGACTTTCTAAAACAAATTACAATTCATAAACCATTTTAGAGGCACCACAGAGCCGCTGAAGTATTCGGACGCATTTAAAGACACACCTCCTTCCAGCGTTGCCATGGTCACCCAGTCTGTCCAATCAGAAACCCCCTCGCTGCTGCGGCAGCGCAGGCGGACGCGGTATTCTGTGAATGGAGCCAGGCCCGGGATCACGTGACACAGGGGCGGGGCCTTGACGTTCTGATTGTAGATCACGTGGCCTCTGCTGAACTCGGAGACCTGAGGCAACAGAAAAAAAAGGGTAGAGGGGGCGAGTCAGCGTTTTAACAGAGTGCCCTCAAGCCCTCATCTCCCAGCAGAGGACACGTTGAGTTACATCTGCTTTATCAGGGGCTGCGGGTCACGTCTTCTATAGGTGGAAATCCCAATCGACTTGCATTTCCTTGCATCTAAGAGGGGGCAGGTTAATGGTTACACCCTGGTGTACAGAGATCTATGAAATAAACTACGAGAAAAACACATTCATTTAGGTAACACTAATATTTCAAGCATGTCCTTCATATACCAGGGATGGGAATCAGACTCCTGCTGCACAGCAGGGTCACCCAGTCCAGGTTTCACTACCAGCTTGATCAGCCCCCAGTGTGTCTAGCTAACAAGCTCAGGTGTGTCTGATTATTAAACTCCCAGTGAAACCAGGGAATGGATCACACTGCTGTGCAGCGGGAGTCTCATTTCCATCCCTGAGATACCTCGAATTAAAAAAAAAAAAAAAAAAACAGCAGTTAAATTTTAAAAAAAGACTGGGACAATCTCTTGAAAAATATAGTCCTCTAAAATAAAACATGATGAATCTGTCCTTTTTATCTCGTAAAAATACAACACCGAAAAAAAAAAAGAAAAAAAAACTTCCGACAGACTTTTGGACGCAGAAGCGTTTCTCAATGTCTTTGGTCGAGAGTGGCTGTCTGGAGTAACTAGCAGCCCAAAAGAATGCACGAGCAAGCATATCTTCAGAGAGAACACAAAAATCCCTCATCGAACTGAAACCGCATGTCTGCTGATTTTAATTCCCAACAGTGGTGCTGTTGAAGCACAAACAAAGAGAAAAATCTGACTCTGTGACCTGTGTACCATTCTGTCCTATAGGTCCTGGGGTCCCTGTGATCCCAATAACATTTACAGAGAGAGAGAGAGAGAGAGAGAGAGAGAGAGAGAGAGAGGGAGAGAGAGAGGAAGGAGTCCTGTACTTTGCTGGCTTTTGATGATGGAGCAAATATTTATTATAGACATTTCAGAGGGCTGGATCGCATCAGTATCAGGGTCTAGTGCTATATATTATAAAGACATTTCAGAGGGCTGGATCGCATCAATATCAGGGTCTAGAGCTATATATTATAAAGACATTTCAGAGGGCTGGATCGCATCAATATCAGGGTCTAGTGCTGTATATTATAAAGACATTTCAGAGGGCTGGATCACATCAATATCAGGGTCTAGTGCTGTATATTATAAAGACATTTCAGAGGGCTGGATCGCATCAATATCAGGGTCTAGTGCTATATATTGTAAAGACATTTCACATGGCTGGATCGCATCAATATCAGGGTCTAGTGCTATATATTGTAAAGACATTTCACATGGCTGGATCGCATCAATATCAGGGTCTAGTGCTGTATATTATAAAGACATTTCAGAGGGCTGGATCTCATCAATATCAGGGTCTAGCGCTGTATATTATAAAGACATTTCAGAGGGCTGGATCGCATCAATATCAGGGTCTAGTGCTATATATTATAAAGACATTTCAGAGGGCTGGATCGCATCAATATCAGGGTCTAGTGCTATATATTATAAAGACATTTCAGAGGGCTGGATCGCATCAATATCAGGGTCTAGTGCTATATATTATAAAGACATTTCAGAGGGCTGGATCGCATCAACATCAATATCTGGGATGTTTGATGAATGAGATCATGATGCATGAAGGGCTGGGTGCTCAGTACCAAAGGGATTGCTCATTTCCGAGGTAAAACAGTTAAAAACAACTGTAACAATCTGTAAGAGCAACCTGATAAAGCATAGGCAAGCACTGTAAAGCACAGAGAGGTCTGGTAAAGCATAGGGAAGCATTGTAAAGCACAGAGAGGTCTGGTAAAGCATAGGGAAGCATTGTAAAGCACAGAGAGGTCTGGTAAAGCATAGGGAAGCATTGTAAAGCACAGAGAGGTCTGGTAAAGCATAGGGAAGCATTGTAAAGCACAGAGAGGTCTGGTAAAGCATAGGGAAGCATTGTAAAGCACAGAGAGGTCTGGTAAAGCATAGGGAAGCATTGTAAAGCATAGAGAGGTCTGGTAAAGCATAGGGAAGCATTGTAAAGCACAGAGAGGTATGGTAAAGCACAGGGAAGCATTGTAAAGCACAGAGAGGTCTGGTAAAGCATAGGGAAGCATTGTAAAGCACAGAGAGGTCTGGTAAAGCACAGGGAAGCATTGTAAAGCACAGTGAAACAGGATTGCTGGGCACTGGAGCACTTAAGGAGAAAACCAGAGGAACACGGAAACAGAGAAACAGAAACTGAGAAAGAGAGAACTGAAAGAGCTGAGGTAGCAGATGGGA